>JPKZ01001211.1:401322-432304 GCA_000803305.1 Toxocara canis | reverse complement strand
GGGGGGGGGGGGGATGCCTATGAGTGGTTGAAATTATGACAGTTCTCAGCATTGAGAATGCAATTGAAAACTTTTTAAAGCATTCTGGAAAGAGAATTCCTAACTGCTTGCTTTCGTTAATGATTATCAAATATTTGCTGAATGTTCAATTGAAGAAAGTAAAGACAAACTGTGAGAGAGATACGGTATATGCAGAACAAACAAATGGGACACCTTTTTTCCGAAGTGGATCTCGACGAATTTACCAAATCGACTGCTGTTATTGTTCCGTAATGTTTTCGCATTGCCGAAAGCTTCCAGAATCGGATTTGCTGAAATCTTTTTTTATCACCGATGAAGCAGTGTAGCGAAATTAGCTTGCAGTATCATTAAACTCAGATCCTTAAAGTCGTTTTATTTATCGTTAGCTGTACCCTTGGTGAAAAAACCAATTTTTATTGCACCCAAATTCTCTCAAAACAGTTTTTGATGGGGTATACTTTCTCGTTCCAAATAATTTTTTTGGCGAGATTGTCGGCGCTATGCTCTACTTAAGTGACTTATTATCAGCATATCCAGATGAGAACATTCAGCAATGACCGCTGTAGCTGTACGTATAGCTTAACGAATCACAACGAACTGGGACTTACCCCCTTAGGGGGCATAATAAAGCGTCGCCTTATTTACACTTCAAAAACACGCGCAATTCTCTCTTACAATTAATTCAACTTCGCACCGGAGCAGCATGTGTTACTTCATGTTCACAGTGCTGCGAAAGGTTCAACGTAATCTTGTGCCGTTTGTGATCGCCTAAGGAACGCAAGCAGAACATTTTAGGTGCTGTAGTTTTTCATTAAAAAAAAGATTTTTTTTTTTTTAAAGGAATGAAATGCAGCTGTGGACGTGCTATTTTAATGGCTTGTTTTTGTTTACTCGCAATTTTTTCTGCATGGGATCATACAGAAACCGCTCAAATTTTGCATTCGCGCAAACGATTTGCAACAAGTGGAATAACAACTGCAATATAGAATTTGCAAAAGTGGTAACAATTTGCAAGAGTATAACTTTCAGATTTTGCGTTTTTATACAATGCTAATCGGCAATATTATTTCCAGTTTAGCCCAGCAAGCGGTACGTCGTCGTTATGCGTCACTAAATCATTATTTATGTTAGTTCTTCATGCACTCATATAAGCATTGCATATTTGCCGCTTAGATTGGAATCAGCGAGCGATATCCTCGTACATTTTTCTAGCTGAAACGAATGAACAAAAGTGAGTCGTTTTTGTTAACTCGCAATTTTACGCCTTCAATAATTCATCACCACCGTTTTAATTGTTGGTCGTGCCTATTCTTTATTACTTCGCTTAAGCCTTAGACTTGTTCTCTCTACCTCTACTCGTTCTTATCGCGACATTTTTTCTCATAATAATGGACAGAAATCAACCTCACAAATCAACGGTATTCCAGAACTTGTAATAAATCTGAGCAAGCGCCCTTATTTCTAAAATAGCGGACAGAGATTTCATCATTCCGAAGTCATTAATCAGTTTTGAGCAGACATAAAACAGTCTAGGCACGATCTCTTCTCACACGTCACAGTGTACTGCTTGTACGGCCATGAAACGAACACCCGCGGTCAACTGCCTGCACAGTACGGTGTTTTGCACTCGCTCGTTGCACTTATTTGCACTCTCGTTGCACTTGTTTTGCACTTATTTGCAAAAAAACGGCATAATTAGCTACCGAAAACTAGATATTAGCAAAAGTGCAATTGCATATAACGGGAATTAGGTGCAAAAAGCAGACTCCATCGAAAGTTAGTTAGGTATAATCAAAAACGACAATTAGCTGGAATGCAAAACTGTTCACATTCGAAGCTTACGAGAATTTGAAAAAATTTACTTTTCTTGAAATCGATGCATATTTGAAAAAAAAATTCCTGAAAAGAAAGTATTTCTAAAATCGCTAAAGTAAAAACCTACTCTCAAGGATTCTATCTTGTATATGGCCTGCAGTAGAGCCCCACGACTCGCAAAGATATCTGAGGATATATTTTTGAGATTCGGTCTTTCCAGCACCCGATTCTCCAGAAACAATGATAGATTGACTGTCGCCAAATCTCCTCATATCTCGATACGCTTTATCGGCTGCAATTCCACTACGTGAAAGTTACTACCATAATAACGTAACAAATATCACTCCGTTTATGAAAATCGTTTTATTTATGCTATTTTTGTTGAATCTTATTGCTTGCACTTCTCCTTCGTTCCTTTCGATGATCCGAACGATAGAAGTAAAATCTTCGCCAAATCCATAATGGCCTATAAATTTCGAATCATTGTCAAACAGGTCATGACGAGGAAGTATTACTGGTCGAGAAGAACAATTAAGGGACAGAAACGGCAATGGGGTCTAGACATGGACCTCGAACGCTGCATTGGTCGGAAAACCCTACGAACACTCTACCGCAATGGCCGCACTTGTTGGCTGCATTTTCTGCTCGTTGAATTCCGAAAGATTCTGCTTTCTTTTTTTGCTTTTAGCCAGGCCTATCAGCTTCAAAAAAAAGGATGGGCACATCTGCCGATTTTTGGTGACGGTCAGGAAAAAGAAAAAGCTTGCATTGCAACAGTGAAGTAAAACATTAAGGCGACATAAATTAATACACTACGTGTTTGTTTTTCTTCGCTCATCATGTGCATTTGTTTTCCTCGCATTTCAAGCGATCATTTCACAGTTAGATAGAAGAACTAATCCAAACAACGCACTACTCTGCGCCTAAACACCATCATATACCTGCTTTCCTTGCTAAGTTCTAATAATTCAAATAAGCCTTACCAATCGCAAAGATATGAGGAGGCAGTTGTCCAAGTGATTTGCCTTGATACTTTTTGATGGTTGTACTACTGTATAAATCACGGATTTGCTCATACGGATTAATCGAGATCAAAATATTTGCAATATAAGTCTGGAAAAAATCCAATGCATTTGAAGTTATCCGAACAGCAAACGCATCTGGTTAAACAGTCGAGAAAATGAGTAGCAACACTTAAAAAGTTGAATTTTTCAATTGTTCAGTTGAATTTCAATCGGATTTTGAAGTTGATATTGAAAGTTAAGTTAACGAAGTTAATTTAAAGTTAACAAAAAGTTAACAAAAAGTTGATATTGAAAACGTTGGATTTTTCAATCGGAAACAGCGCAACTTTAACGCAACCAGAACTAACTTTTGAAAGGGCACAGCAAGCGCAATTTCACTTTGAGAGCATAGTACAAGCACCCCATTACATCGAATAAAGCTTCCGAAGGATGCGAAGTTCATAGTTTTCTAGACGGTGTAGAAGGTTCATTCGGGGCTGCAACATTTTTTAGATTTTGCTGGATGGCTTTCTTGGCACGGAAGTCCACTGTATCCGCAATATTTTTAAGCAATGGGGGAAGGGGGGAGATGCGGGCCTATGCTGTCGGGGAGATATTTTTCGCCATCAGCAACAGCAAGGAGATAACTGAGAGAAAGGCGGTATTGAGAGAGGGCCTTTTTTCGAGGAAATACGGTTTACAACAATAAAAAAACGTGAGAGGTCATAATATTTTTATTGGAACAGATTTTCCACCTACGTAGATTTGCTTTTTGACGTAACGAAGACGACAGTTGTTGAGGAGAGTTGCTTCGTTCAAATACAGTAATGCGCCTGCAACGTTATTTATAAAGCGTCAATAGTCTACTCACAATGCATTGCTTTGCCTCTCTCATATTTCTTTTCTTCTCACAAATCTATCGGCGGTCATTTTCACAAAACTTTTTTTAAAAAATAAGAAAGAAAAACTCACACACAGCTGCATTCGGCCCAATCAATCTATGAAATGATTCAGCGCGTTTATGTTATAGAATTTTAAACATAATGGAAATTGAGTGAAGGGGACTCATACCAAAAACAACTTTGGATTCAGCTCGGTTATCTGTTTAGTTTGCTTTAGCTTAAGCCTATTTGTTTTTCACCACATAAAAAAAGCCATGGTTTGCCTCAAATTCAAAATTTTCACGTTCGCCTTTTTAATAGAGAAAATTTTGTCATAAGGAAAAGTCGTTAATTGCAGTGGCTTTACTACTTCAATATGTTGCGCTTGTAGGATAATACTTACAGTTATCATCCACATCCTTACTTCTATCCTCTTCGGCAGGAACAACGTCGCTATACGCAGCGACAATCTGAAAAAAAATTTATTGCACTATGTTGAACAAAATTACCCTTACATGATCATTTGTGTCCGAGAAAATATTCATGGAAATGAAATTTGCAGTAAGCTGCAAACTGTTTATAAGGCAGTGAATGTGTGCCCGCAGGCGGAGTGCAAACCTGAGCTTCCCCTTTCAAGGCAAACGCTCTAATCCACTCGGTTACCATAGACGCTTCCGATTTCCGGTATCGTATTAGGAAGGGAGGTTGACAGACAACGGCATTAGATTAATATAATAAATTACATGAGCGGTTCCATCGAGTGGCTCCACGGTCATAGTCTCAGTTCCAATATCACGCAGTCGACCCAGCACGAAGCCTTTGCTCGCGACTCGAACCCACATAAGACGTCCGAATCCTTCCCTCGAAACATTCTCTTCGCGGGTCATCTTCAACGCAAAATTATAGCTTTTCACCCACTTTAAACTACTTCATTTTCTTTTTTGTTGGAAGCGAACGCATATGATAAAAATTTGCTTCAAAAATATTTCCAACGCAAACCATATGAAAACTTCAACAATAACAATAAACAATTCGAATTGCATCGTAATTCAATATAAATATCTCTAAAGTATTTCAACGAAACAATTTTAAATTATTGCAGTTTGTAGCGTTCACTAAAATCGCAATCACTTTTTGCTGCGGACAACAAATCCCAATTTGTGGGCAATATATTTCTTTTATGTGTAAGCAAGAAAGTTCACAGAAAAAAATAGAAACAGAAAAAAAAGGTAAATACTTTAAGCAATAACAATGAAACAGGTCTTTTACACAACAAATCATTCATAATTGAAAAGAGCTTTTAAAAAAGCACCGAAGATGTCTGATGTATGATATTGACTAGGGAAAGAGACGTACTTAACTTTGCAGTACAATGCAGTAAACGAAACGTTTCAGTTTCTGCGTAGCGCTACCATGGCCAATGGATAGATATATCGATGCGAAGATTAATTTAAATATTTTCAATACCTTTATGCATCGCCAGTGCTTTGTGCACGCTATGCACAGAAAACTAAGCAGTCCTGCAGTATGAGCATCCACGTATGCCCCCATCTCCCTTGCAGAGGGACATGTAGATACGGCTGTTAAAATGGAGAACAGTGTTTGCAGATAAGCTAAGCATGAAATTAGTCACCTCCGGCAACATATTCCAAAGTTAGGTGTATGTGCCTAATGTGGCTTGGTCAGGACTGCAGATGCTAATGCTTGTTGGCGTATCTTCTGTACATTCTATCCTCTTCCAACACTTTGCTCCAAATGCACAATCCTAAGCCTTGATTTCTTATCCTTCTAAGCCTTTATTTCTTACCATAATCTCCATTGAAGCCTACTGTAGAATGTATTTTAAAAACTCTTTAAGGCTCTAAACTTTAAAAACTTCCGATTTTTTCCATAAGTCTAACTAGCACAGTTCAACGATGAATTTCTGAAAAAATATTTCTTTACAGCTAAGAAGCGAAACCTATTTTGTAGGTAATGTTGTGAATATCGTCAAAATGTTTACGTAACAGAGTTACGTATCACACTGAACTGACTGCAGCAACAAAACTGCGCGCACTACGAAATCAATACTGGCGCCTATAAGTGAAGTGTTTTAAAACGTAAGCCAAAACGTGAGCATTGACAGGTGAAGCGCAAAAAAAGTGGTAAATTTTATTTATGGAGGAGCAAACGACGACTGTTCGATAAGTTAATGATGTTGTGGCACTGAATGAGTCAGCTTATGCGTTAAGCCGAATCGATTTTCCTTATTGGCAGGTGTTCAGGCACCGCTAATTGTAGCGTTGTCCTCACGTCTCGCAGCTGCCCGCACCATTAAGTGTGGTGACTCGCCCAACATTGCTCATTGATTCAACTGTAAACGAAAACCGCATATGGAACAAATAAAAAGGATATTAGGTACGTGTAATATCGAAATAAACGTTGCTTAACCAGCTCGTCACTTGCAGCTTACGTTGTATTATACTACGTGTTTACAAACATGCTTTAGTGTGTTTAAACCAGTAAAGGAAAGGATATAACAACGGAGATCAGTGTTTCTACTCCTTGCGAATGCTAACGGAAGTCGTCGATTTCCATTTCAAATATCTTATTACACTGGATAAAGCTCCCCTTTACACATAGCCCACCCATCCGCTCCCCCACGGAGACATGGACCGTTGCGTGCCAAAAGACGCTGGAGAATTCAAAGATTGTACTTTCCTTGAGTCAGACCAAGAAGAAATCTTTTATATGTTATAGTCGAGTTTTGTATTTATTACTCTTTAAACCCGAAAGACTGCATAAATAATTGTTCCACTAATTTTTCGAAGTGATGTGGAAAAACAAACCATAAAACACAAAACTTTCATTCCCCTGTCCGTAAAATGAGACATTTTCAGCAACGATGATCAACAATCGATCTTGATGAACGAAACTTTGTACGAAGTACTCGTATGAGCGCCATGAAATGGGGGAGAAGATATTGATCTCACGAGCGCATTCTATTTTTGGTCCAAGGTGATACCAACAATAAAAAAAAATATCAACAAAAATATTCCAAAGTGTCGAGAGACAGTCGCAAAAATATCATTACTGTGATGAAAACTCGTCATCAGAAATCACAACGAGCGAACGCGAACAACAGCAGTCATTCTCTGGCAGTGATAAGCGACGCTCTACAGTGAACATATTAAAAATTCAGCGTAATTGAGACGAGCAGATTTTGAGCTGCTAACAACGCATTTTCGTTAATAGGAGGTAAGGTTGGAAGGAGGAGGACGGGGTTGGATGGCTTGAAGGAGGTGCCGAGTGATGGTTGACTGCCATGACTGCCGGTCGCGTGTCACCTTGTTATCGTTAAGAAATAGATGGGTTCCGTTCTATCTCCACTTTTCCCATTCGCCAGCGGGCGAGTGCAAAACTTGAAATTCCGATTTCACGGGTTCATAACACTGTATGCAGTTATGGCACGTTTCAAATGGTAAGAGATTGTAGATCGTTTTTTTTTTCGAAAACAATTTTTTTTTAAAATTTTGTTGACTCTATTCTAGTTGAGGAGTTACTGTTTCGAAATTAATCCCTTTCGTTTGGCCAATGGTGTCAGCTATCACCGAATGACTCTGGGTGCTGTCGAAGGATTTGAGTCCCATCTTTTAGCGCGTTGGGTAGTGTGTTCCCTTTAAGTGCAGTTAAGATAACATTTTTAAGCAGCAAATTTACAGGAAGATATTAAGATATACACCTAAAGAGTTTAAAGATCCGTTCTTTTACGTTTTTCCATGTACTACTTGCAAAACGAATAAATAGATTATACGACATTAAAGTACCGAACCGAATGATATGATGACCAGCAATTAATTCGCAATAAACGAGGAAAAATCCTCTCCTAGAAAGATGCAAATTTGTTAAACAGGACACTCTTAAACAGAAAGCTGGATTTCCTCAGATGTGAATGATCCCATGTTTTCAGAAACGAATTCGTTCCCGCTCTTCATCGACATATGTATAACAATCGCCTTTTATTGCAAACAAAGGACTACTGATTGCTCGTTATGCAAATGCAAAAAATGGCGTGCCGAAACATATAAGGATGGGATGTGTGCGCGAATGGAATGAGGAGTGTGTACGACGTTGCCAGTGAATGGGGCATCGCGCTGAAACCAGCCTACCCTCAACGCCGTCGGCTGGTTGATTTTGTATGCGTAGACTAGTGCCACCCATGGGTGCGCGCAAACTCAAAATGCTCAATTGTGAACGCGAATTGCAATTGCAGTGCTCGCTATCAAAGAGTCAGCTTGGCTACGTGTGCATGTATCGAGACATGGCGGCCGTTTTGCTTATGCATTCTTTCTTGTACAGAGCGTCATTACGGTTTTCGATTGCAGATTGCATTTGTCGTTAGGGCAGCTTTTAATTATTCACATCTGGATGACACGTCATATAAAACAGAGAGGAGGGTAAGCTAACGGGAGGGTGTTCTCAACAAATTTCAGAAATAAGAAACAGTTTAACTGACGCTTGATACTCTTCACGAGTTCTACTCCTCTCTCACGTTGTCTCCCGCAGTAATCTTCTGCAGTATTTCTCATTTCGACAGTTTCAGCGTTCTCGTAAAGAGTAGGAAGACAATAGAAAAGTTAAAGGTAGCTTTTATAAAACAGCGTTTCATAATGCGATTCTTGTAATCCGTTGAAGTGAAAGATCAGTCAAAATGAAAAGCTTGCTCACCTTGTAACTTAACCACAATTTTGATCATGGTGAGTTTTCTTTTCCGTTTTTCCGTTACACAGTCGGATGCGAAAATAAAACAGAGAGGAGGGTAAGCTAACGGGAGGGTGTTCTCAACAAATTTCAGAAATAAGAAACAGTTTAACTGACGCTTGATACTCTTCACGAGTTCTACTCCTCTCTCACGTTGTCTCCCGCAGTAATCTTCTGCAGTATTTCTCATTTCGACAGTTTCAGCGTTCTCGTAAAGAGTAGGAAGACAATAGAAAAGTTAAAGGTAGCTTTTATAAAACAGCGTTTCATAATGCGATTCTTGTAATCCGTTGAAGTGAAAGATCAGTCAAAATGAAAAGCTTGCTCACCTTGTAACTTAACCACAATTTTGATCATGGTGAGTTTTCTTTTCCGTTTTTCCGTTACACAGTCGGATGCGAATTAAAAAGTTCCATAGAAACTTAACGTTGCCTTCACGCAGTTTTCGAATACTCATACTCCTATAGTCTCGTTCGCTCATTTAGAGATGGTAGAATTGATTACTGTTTAGAAGTACTCAAAAGTTTTAAACAGGAATCAGTTTTTGTTTGGAAATTTGTTACTCCACTGTAACAGGATCAAATGGAAAACGTGCCGGGGAGTTAGCTTTCTAGAACGTTTCGTTCTGGACTGCTTTTATGGGCACGAAGGCAATACTAATTGTGAGACGTGCTATTCCACACGCTAGATGGATGCGATGGCGCAGACAGCACTAGGCAGTGAACGTCATTCGCCTAAACTTTAGAGCTCTCATAAAGATCTCTTCAGCGCTCGTACTAGTTCTTTATTTACTGGCGAACGCGTCATGGAACGTAGATTGACGAGCAGAAATTCTTGGGAGAATTAGGAAGTGAACCGGACTAGTGTTCGGAGTTGCTCCCCATTACTCCTCGCACCCTTCCTTCGCGCCGCATGCGGAAAGATGTCTCACTGATCCTGGACCAGGTCGGCATTTTTCGTGACAGAGAACTACTCCGGGAGCCCCGATAAATGCAGAAATCTCCCAGTGGAATCCTTGCAAGCGCCAAAACTTTGCGTTCCAGGCGCAGAACTTCGGCCTCACCCTCCTGCAAGGCCGAAATTCGCAGGACGCGAGCGCATTATCACGTAGTCTTTCAGAGTGATTGAGTTTATAGAGTTGTTTATTTGTCGGTAATAACTGATTTCGGTTATGCAGTTTTCCCTCCAAACGATGGGTGTGTATGTGTAATCGTGCAATTTGTTGCCTTGATGCGAATCAGCCCCACAACTGTTTCGTGAGGCCAGTGCACGCAACCTCTATTAAACGTGTTCTGAAGTGGCGCAAGCTAAAAACAGTTCGCCGACGTCACACGTTTGACAGAACGCGGTAGGAAAAACTACACAAAAGAGGGTCTTCGGCAAAGATCAAGCGTTGTTTAGCCCTCGTTCAAGCGGGCGGAAAATCTACGCGCCCCTGGTGGAAGTCAAAGTAGCTCTAACTCATGAGGACTTTCACGAACTTGGAAACTCCACCGTTGTTTCCTTGTGGAGTTAAAAATCCCTTACCTCCGCGGATTAGGGTGATTCATTCGGCCGCGTCCCGGTGAAGCCAACCTGCGAGCATTTCCATCCAAACACTATCACACATCTGATACGCTTTTTGCAAGCTCCGATAATTAGCAGACTAGACCCACAGTTCATAGAAAAAGTACAGTAGGTTTTTCACGCACGACATACAATGGAACAAATCAGCAAATATGATGTAGAGTGGAGACACATATACAAATAAGAAAATATCTCGAGTCGGATAGGTTAAGATGATATTTCTTTAGGGTCTGCTTCTGGCGAAGCATTTCGACAAGATTCGTGAGTTAAGAGAACTCAAAAAAAAAGGAAAAGAAAACACACATACAAGGTGATCACCATTGTGGCGCACACGCGCACTTCTTTTTACAAGGCATGCGCCTTGGCACTTTTCTTAGAAACATTTTTCAGTCGAAAAAATCTATAAAAGCGGTCGAGTCATATATATATATATATATACATATACATATATATATATAAACTCTCAGGCACCAAAGGTAAGCATCGGCTATCATCAAAACTGAAAGGCTTCATATCATATTACTGCGTACAACCGCATCCCACAGCGGCTGCCGAGTGGTCCTTGCTCGGTAAACTGCGGTGTAATTTATTAAGTATTTCGCCATCATTTCTCGCGATGTTTACGATCTGTCGGCTCCATCCATGTTTATCCTTCTGCCTACCGACCTGTGACTTTTTTTGCCCTCCAACGACGCGAGTACGTAGTTGCCTTCCAATTATGTAACTAGTAATCCAACTGTAATTTATCAACGCCTCTGACCATGCTCATCATCTCATTTCGCTTCGGGAAACCATAGAAAAACAGACAGAATTGTTTCATAAGCGAAAAAAACTGCTGCTTTTTATCGTTGCACATGTTTCTCCGCGAATACGATCGAGGGGCGACGGCTTTCGTTGACTGCAACTGCTGAACTAACGAATTGATTTTGGAACTCAAACCGGCGGAATAGATTTCTCGTTTGCTTCTGTAAATTTTAATTTATATGGGAAACGCCATTGAATGCCGAAAGAATACTGGCTCTTGAGAATATGCGTATTTGGTACTGCAAAATAATTCATATTTGTAAACTGTTTCTGCTAAGTTTCAACCTTCAGAATGTCCAGTACGCTTTGTTCTCACCAACATTTGTGCAGGTTTCTGAAAATCCAACCATCATATTTTACTGCCGTTTCCCTCTTTGCTATTTTGTTATTGCAGAACATGTTCTCATAGCACATTGACACGGTACACTTCCCTTTCGAAGTAAAACTCACTTCAATGTGCACTTCGGAGAGCATTTCTCACTTACCGTCTCGCCCTTCAAATGTGTCACAAAGCAATCGCTCGTGTGTGACGTAAAGCTACGTAGAAAAATAATAAACGTTCTGTTTGCGAAGGGCGTCGCAACCTGGAAAAATAATGCAATGCGCACCAGAAGGCTGACACGATCGCAGTTCCGATTGTCCAGTTCGAGCGGTTGAAAAAATACTCAAAATTAATCACACACACTTAATAATGGTTAATTTTTCATGTATTCATTTCACAAAAACTTATTATTGCTCGGGAATGCTAATCGGCAACTGTCGTCGTTCCGATAAACATTTGTTTTCCCCGCTCAATGTCATTCTTAAGGGTTTTAAAATGCGCTGACGGATTTCGATATGCAAACTGTGAGTCCCATTCAAGGTTCCGTATTACGTCCTGAAGGTGTACATATTGGCATGAAAACTGAGCACTTCTTTGGGTACATACACATTACGTGCGCAAAATTTGGTAACTTTTATTTCAGTGGTTCTCGAATTGAAACTAGCAAACAGACAAACACACTGATATGTGTGCCAACGAACTGATATAACATCGCTGTAATGCGCGTTAACAATACAAATTTGTTAGAGCATAGAACGAGTGGAAAAAACAAAGTTCAGACCAATCGATTTTTTTCCATTTCGATAGCACTTTTTCGCAGCACTTCCTGTCTGGACGAAAAGAAGGATATGCGCGACTCGTTTTCTTACAATCTCTAGAAAAACTGCTTCTAGTCATTTTTTCGGAACATTCATTGTATCACAAAACCTTTTCTTCAACACCTCTGTGATAAAATACCCTCATTAAAACGGCGATGGAATTCCGGCTCAATGGCAACGCAAATAAAACAAGTTCGGCCATGTGCACATCACTGGCTTCCGTTAGATCATGACCAACAAAACAGACCAAATGAGAATAAAGTTTTCAATCGAACATTCAACGGGTTTTATATTTTTGCCTTCACAGACATGATTTGTTAAGTTAAACAGCTGGGGCCTAGCAAATTGTTAATGTCAGACGCGCTGAATATTTATTTATAGGGCCTGCGTTTTACGTGAGTGATGACTGATGCGTGCGAGGGGTAGTGATACGTACCATATGCATAAACCCCATAAGTGGACGAGTTGCTTCGACCCATGCATAAATAGAAAGATTAAAAATGTCCCATCGAATCAAGGACAGAATTAAAAATTGTCCAGGTGAAACGAACGACGTTATGGAACAGTGAGCGGAGTGTGCGTCGCCCTACTAGAGCCAACATTGGGACCGGCGGAGTCGCATAACAACGGCGTATGGTTGCTGTCTTTCCACTGTATGATGACATCGAACACAATAAGCAGCGGCGAGCACACAGCTGGCACAATACACAGCTCACCACGACGTCGCATATCGTGCTCCAGCATGAGTCAACTGCATGCAAAAAAAGCTTCCATTTGCACCAGTAGTGTGCAGTGTGCGTAAATGATATTTCAACATGGCCACTCGTTTTTTTTTTTTGAACTGTTTTTACCTACTGACTTCGTATAAAACATACCGTAGTTCGATTAGTTGCATTATCTCGATCTCAAGCAACGCATTATACTACATCACTTCTGCAATAATATTTTATTTATGAGTGAGAACAACGATACGTTTGCCCCATAAATGTAATCGGTTTGCAAATTGCTAGAAGAAAAAATTTTTCTGAAATGAAATTGTCGAGCTTACTAGGCAACCAAATTTGCATTTTTTGCAGAAACTAAAACAGTGGGAGAGAACAGGCAAGCAAAACGGAAGCATGCATGGTAAATCCGATTGGTTATCATAAGATGACTTGAATGCTCAAAGTTCTGTCCCGCAGTCGCCAAAAAAGGATTAATGAATGCCTCATTGAGCCACATTTCCTCCTTGACGAAATCACTCTGAACGATTACTCAAGTGACTCAGGAAAGATAAAAGCGCCTCATTTTCAAAAAACAACATCAACAACATGTATGGGCTGAGATTTCTGCGCACAGATAATTTACAAACAAATAATACATTTCGCCGCTAAGATGGTTTAGTATCAACGATTTGGTACGGGGCTTAAACTGCATCTCCGAGTGTTGAGAGGAGCAAACTATGGAGAGTTAGATGAAGTGAAAAACGATAACGGCGGAAGAAAGGGACTAGATGGCGAAAACAACACAAAAGGTATTGTAGGAATCATGCCTAGCTAAAAGGCATAAGAGTGACCAAAATTTTACCACCCCATTTAACTGCATAATTCACAAATAAAAGTTCTAAATTTATGCGGCTAATGGTCTAAACAAATGATACACTGTATTATCAAGGATAAAGCCTCGACCCAGATATAGCTTCTGCCCCCTCGAATAGCGTCTCTTCCCATCCTCCTCTGGAAATGACGGAAATGATAATATCCTGCTCGAAAAGACCGTTTTTCTCAATAATACAATGGTGTGGTAAGATCTTTCATGATGAAACCGCAACTAGTAAAGGACAAAAAGTAACATCCTCCTCTGTAAAGTCTCTACTTCAACTCCCAACCCTTGGAAGTCTTGAAATTAAAATTTATAGCCCCCGGGAGCTTCACTAAAAGTAATACAGCATACCTGCATGTCGACAAACACACCATTACCGTCTAATCAAGTCACCAACTATACAGAATCATGGTATTTTTAGAAGCAGCTGCTTGTAACGAAACAGTAACGAGAACATAATGAGTTTATTGCGATTATAGCGTTCCAGGCCGAACATGAAATCCGTTCAATAAAGGTTCGTTGAATAGATTTCGCAAAGTTTTCTGAAACTGCTCACAACGTTTTCGAAATGGTAACAACCTAGGTGACAACAATGAAAAACAACCCCAAACTAGCAAGACCAGAAACGTGATTTGCCACCTTGTAATTGCTGCAATAATGAATGCATCGTCGAGTACTTCTTATATTTTCGCATGGTCGTACAACTCTTATTGTAAGGGAATGCAACTAAAACAAGTTGTATTGTAATAGGATTCCGCTTAACTGCCATAGCAGATATAAATCCTGATAAATCCTGGTTTCTTGGCTCAGATCTTCGCTAAAAGCTTCTAAAAGTTTGTATTTACTTTATTCCATTGCTTCTTAACAACCGAACATATGATCAAGATTTCTCCAAGGCCCTCTCTCTATAAATGTTGATAAAATTAGCGACCACGTCATACAACAACGTCCACGCCGCATCCACTTCGTGGCGTTGATAGTCCAGTTTATTGCAATTCCATGAGATATCACGCACTGCTTATACCATGTCCTGGAAGATGTAAAACTTCAGAAAATGCCAAATTGCTTCAATGTATTCAACGGACTTCACGGTGTTTGCTTAGCTTCATTTCGAACAGCTTAAGCGGAATTAGAAAATTGCCAACCAACCACCGCAATAACTCTTAAGCAAAAAAAAAATATAACGATGTACCTTTACTTTACATGTCAATGGACTTTTCACTGCTTTGAAATCGAGAAAGTTGAAGGGAGACTTATAACATCTTCCGACTTTTATCGAGTAACGACTGGGGCACATGCAGCTGGGAAGAGGGAGAAACAATTAGAACTTTTTTGATCTAACAGACGAACGTGATTGTAATTTGCTTAATACAGTGTAGATAGCAAGACTGAAAATCGCGAAAAAAATAATGTTTTTTGCTTCCAAAAGAATCGTTCTTCAGCTCATAGTTTTTTACTCGCCCACGTCAAAGCATGGCACTCTGCGCGGCGCTATATTGTGAATTTGATTGCAGCTCTTTAGGCGATTTTACATATTCATTTTGCATACAGTTATATTTAGAATTACGGTAGCAATGTGGAATGGTTTTAAAAAAGAGAACGCCTTCCTGTGATCATAGATAAATTCTATTCAATATCGTTTTATAGGAGGGTCACTTGCATTTTCAGTGCATAACTATGCTTAAGAATGTGTGCCGTAGCGAATCGAAAATGTAAGACGCACATCAGGCGTACACTGGGAGACGATGAAATGTAACCTGTGCGAAAGACGCACCTGAGATTATTTGCTCAAGCCTTGTGCGCTTGAATGTTTTACGTTTTCGATTTACTACGGCCCCACATTTGTTCAAACAGTTAATTAATAATAGTAAAATGAAATCATCAAATGATACTTGCAAATGTTCCATTTCAAGTGCGCATTTGCGATTCGCTTAAGAATGTGTGCTAGCCTTTCGTCATCGTCCAAGCAATCGATTATAGTCTGCAGAGCCTTAAATTATTGTAACGATTACATGCAAATCATCACTTCATACTCAAAACCAAAAAAAAACGGTGATTTTTTTAAGTTCTGATTAGACCAGGTTTCTCGCAAGGAGATCGATATTTAAAAACAATTCTAATTTCACCACAGGAACCACTTTAAGTTAAGTTAGATATGGTGTTTCGAACGAGTCACAAATGACTTTCATTTATGCTCAAAGATTCAGAAGCGACAGGTTCCTCGACATTCACAATTACCGAGCCACCTAAACAAATAAATCCTTAATTTCTAATTGTCTTCCCATATTGTCCCTGATAGCGACGTTAGAAGTTGAGCATATTTTAAATGAAGGCCACATCTTGCTTTTTTGAAAACGCTGCTATGTTCGTCGGCGGGAATGTCAAGAAACTGCACTTTAAAACACATGCTGCAGCCTGTCACCAAAACTTCTTTAAGGTGTGCTTGGGTTCTATGGTTTTTAAATGTTGCCAAACGTAGACACCAGTTTTGAAAATTGTCTAGGACAAAAAGGAGCAACGGTGCCACCTGAAGGTCATTGGCTCCTTATTAAGTACTGAGGCGGATTGCCCATGAGGCCAAACTTGATGTACAGTGGCGGTGGCATCAATGCCTCCCCGAGGTTCACTAGCGGTTTTCATCTACACTGCTCTGCTCAGCGCAGAAATAGATTCGCTGTGGCCACTTTTGCCTATCAATGCTTTAATGTGTTCACTAGTTAAAATTTTAAATAATTATATGGGAACTTGGTGAAAGCGCATCAGAGAGGCATAAAAGGTCGTTACAGATTTCAAGAAGGCCATATTATGAAGTGTGCAACGAGCTTCGAACCGAACTCATCATACTTCAACGCGTGCAGCAGGATCTTGCCATCTCTGTACTCCCTTTCGAAATGCATCGAATGAGCAGTCAGAAGTTGTGGTAAAACTGGTTCCCGTTGCACAACTACATATACGGCTCTGAGGTTACCGGTTGAACAACCAGTGAATACTGTTGATTGCATCAGAGATCTCCTACCCTCACCGCCTACCACTCATGTAGTCGGTGAGGGTAGGGGATCTCTGATGCAATCAACAGTCCAGTCGACTCGAAAGTGAAGAAGCTGAAAGACCTCCATCTATGACACTTTCGCTGAAGCTTGACTTGCAGCCAACATGTTCACAGTTCTACCATATGTGAGAGCAAAAGAACTGGTCAAACCAGTAATTTTGGTTAGGATAGTATGCGTTTCTCTTCTATGGTCACTTGGGAAGTTGTTATTTGCATCTCAAAAATTACCGTCTCCTTAACAATTGCCTCTGTCTACTAAAAGTGGGCACCCTTTCCCTGGGCAGTTCATCTGAATTTTCATGCCACCTCAACCAGAAGATCTTTACGTAGTTGACTTCTCCAGAGTGTCCAAATACACTTAAACGCACATTGTACGGCCTGTGTAACACCAGAATAACACACTCTTCTCAGGAAAAAAGAACGAAAGAAATTTCTCACAAAGCAACTATATTACTCGTTTATTTTCATATAGATATACGACGTGTGCTGCGTAACGATTGTTAACGTTGTTAATTGTTTTCCATTCATAGTCGAGTTGGAGATGAGAATGTAAAATATTTGTGGAACTTAACAGCATGCCAAACGCAGAGATTGTTCTCATTACTGAGAAAACTTCATAGTTACTGCTTCAGAAAAACGCACCTTAAAAATACGACTACGGATCATCGACAATTATAAAGTTGTTAAAACTTTCAGTTGGAAATCGCAAAGAATGAGGTTTCAAAAAAGCATTCCAGAAAAATACTTGCTGTGTTCTTCCGATAGTTTCATTCGGTGTGACCGTGGTTGCACATTTAGCAGCGCTCGCATGTTTATAAAAGTGTGTGCATGGGAAAGCAAACTTTCAAAGTCTTTTAGTTGTAATCGCCCAGAAAACGACCATGAAAACGTCCTGCGGATTGATGTTTCGACCCGCTGTTTTCTTCCAAAAAAATTAAAAAAAAAACGAGCTTGTGAACGCTTCAAAAGTGTAATATTTTGACGACTTTCTATCGTAATACGTAAAAGTCAATTTGAGCACTCACCGACATGTGAGTTGCTGCGTGCCTTTGGAAATAATGAGATGACATGAGGTGACTGTAGGACACAGTACGAAGTTGGGGCCAAATTTGCTTGTATCTCAGATGTCGAGCGAATAAGCTGAAAGATAATCGAACGAAAAACCTTTGGCAAGCGTCGAAACAATTCAGCTTTCAAATGTTTGCCAGGATCACCAGAGGTATTGCTACTCTAGCAGAGACCAAAGCGGTATGCATCTTTTCATTGTCGGTCAACGATGTGTTTTCACAACATTTCTTATTTAAGATAAAATCTGCAATACACTGGAATTCGCGTCTAAAAAAGTTAAGTCTATTCTTCAGTCCTAAAAAGCTCTGAAATATGAGGTACCAGAGCACCGCATCTTCTGTCTTTTTGACTAACATCAAATACTTTTGGGGATACTTAAATAACTATCGTTTACACATGGAATTTGCGCGCGAAAGAAAGCTTTCAGATAAAGTAACCTTCGCCCACTATTCGATAAAAGTAAGCGCTCGCTCGAATAGAAGCCCTTATCCAAGATCACAAAAAAATAGAACCCGCAGGATTTCTATGCAACGAAACATGATAAATACATGCATATAACCAGTATTTTGCTCCTTAGGTCTCCCGCTTCCGTTGCCACCCCACTCCTCCTAAAATAACACCACCTTTCAGCTTGCAACTTTCAAAGCTAAATTGCATGTATGCATGAGCCCTAGCCTGGTGAATATGAACAATCCATTGCGAACAGCGTCTTTAGCCATTTCATCGAACGTAGTTCGCACTATCTGACGTGTCGCCTCACTTATACGACTTAGCTGCTCATCGATATATGTTTCTGCAAGCGGTACCTCACTACATTTGCAATTCATTATCGTACAAACGCCGTTCAGGATAATCCGAAGATTTCAAATGAGCATCAAAGACATGTTTTGAAATAGCGGTTTCGCGATTTCTACGATCGTGGTTTCTCGCACTTTGGGACTCCTAAAGCGGGTTAGAATCTGCTCCCACTAACCGTACAGTTAATATTAGCGTGCTTCTTCAACTTTTTCCAAAGTTTTCGCCCTAATTTTCCCCATTTGTGCTGTTTATTTCTTACCACATAAATTTTCAAAAGTTATTCATATTCTCCTCGTAATTATCAGTTCTTGCAATCGGTACATGAAATCATGTGTGCCGCCAATTTTTTAAGTTTGACGGATTGATAAATTATTTCGCAACTGCATGGTCAAATAAAACCCACAGCCATACTTGGCTGAATTGAAGATCTTTTCAGAGCTGGGAAAAACAGGACTTGTTTTCCAAACAACTGAAAAAAATAGAATGCGCCGTTCAAAGAGTACTGCAATCCATTTGCATTTTGCAAAAAAAAAAGATGAAGTGAAGATTTCATGGTGAATATGTAGAATGAACTTAATACAAGTGCATCAAAGGTGAGAAAGTGAAGCGCAGTACTCGATTCGAGTTCGTTGCTGTGCGAACTCAAATGAATTCTGCTGACGGTAGTAACATCAATGATGGCATCAGGCCGAAACCGTTTTCATATGAGACATTCATCGTTTCCGATAAGCGTGTCGTTCACAGTTGCTTTGAGGCGGTGATGACGTTTCGTCGATCAACCCTTCACGATACATCGTTCACCGCTCTCATTCGAGTAAATTCCCTTTCGTAAGCGCATTAAAAGCTGTTTATTCTGTGTGTTCTCTAATTCGGCCTCACTAATATCTCCTTAGAGGTATCACAATTTGAGCCGCAAAACACACGACGATAAACCACTACCACTTAGCATGCGATTTTTTATCGCGATCGACACTTTTTAAACGGACTTATGCGTTCGCTGCAATGTCTAGTTAAAATAAGGTACACAAAGACAGACTGAGTAGCTGAACTTGTTCTTCAGCTGTCGCTGCAATAGTAGATCGGAGAAATCAGAAGTGAAAGCGCAATTTGTCGTTCTCATCTTTGACCTTATTTCCGATGTGCTATTTAAAGGCAGTTTAAAAATGGTGTAGCTGCGGCTGCCATAGTATAACTAACATTAGGTACCAACAAGTAGGACATGACGCATGAAAAACGAAAGAGCGCAACCCTTTGGTTTGTCTATTTCATTTTGAACTCATTTTACGTCGTATTCCTCTGTATTTTTTCTAGTTCCACACTATCCAGTGAAATAAGGAAAAAAATATGTAAAAAGCGATATGAAACAACATTTAACTCCATCATACCGACCTCACACGACGCTAGCATGCAGGTATGTTTATGCTGTATTTTGCATTAACTGGCTTGACATATTATACTGTGCTACAAAAACATTATACTGTGCAACATTATACTGCTGTATTATACTGTGCCACAAAAACAGCAAGCCCAGCAAACTGAATCTGTTCTACAGCATACGTCATGATAGTCGCATATTAAATGAAATTTTGAAAAAACCTTGCGATCACCTTGCGACCTGTCGTCGTTCCCTGTAAAAGCGCAGGTCCACCGAGTTCCATATATCTCTGCTCTGTTCGATCCTTCTCCAGGACTGACCGAACAATTTCACGAGTGGCTCATCCCATCTTGTTTTTGGCCTACCCAGAGGCCTTTTTGTTTCTCTTGGTATCCACTGTGTGAGCCTATAGGTCCAACGATTATCAGATATTCTTGCAACATGACCCGCCCAGCATCTTTTGCTCCTATACATCTCGGTTACCATGTCTTTTACTCCGGTCTTGCGACGCAAATCATCGTTCTTTATTCTGTCCTTCCGGGTGACACCGCACATTTGCCTTTCCATTGCCCTTTCCGTGATGGCGAATTTTTCTTCCGCAACTTTTGTGGTAGCCTATGTTTCGCAAGCATAGAGCATAGCCGGAAGAACTGTTGTGTTGAAGATGCTCGCTCTTAACTTCATTGGTAGCGTTCGATCCGTTAGGACTGATTTGTATCTTCCAAAGGCAATCCATCCTGCTTTTCTTCTTCGGTCCCATTCTCCGTCAGGACAATTATTTGATTCCATTTGGCGACCGAGGTATACACAGTCTTTCACTAGCTCTAATCCTACGTCGTCTAAGCAGACTATGCCTTCTGTGCAGAAAGAATTCCGCATCCACTTCGTCTTTCATGTATTCATTTCTAGACCAATCATCTTAGAGATGGTCGATAGCTGTTGCAAATCGCTTTGCAGATCTTTCGGATTTGTGGCTAACAAAACGCAATCGTCCGCGAAAAGTAAATGCGATAGTCGTTCTCCATCGATGTTGATTCCCCCTTTGAATTCTGTCCTTCTGAAGATCTCTCCTAAGGTTATTGCGAATAGTTTTGGTGATATTGTATCACCTTGCCGTACTCCTTAATTGATGTTTATGCGGCAGTGGCGTGCCCTCTGTGCAGTTCAACGCTTCGTCTACTACGGTTCTACGCGTCTTCATAAAGCTTCAGCTTTGAAAAAACACTAGCTGGTAATTGCATGATTTTTCCGATTAAGAACTAAGTACAACATTTCTCGACCAATTTTCAACGTAGATTTCGAAAATGCAATCTCTTTTCATAAAGATTTGCAAAAATATTTAAGCAAAATTCAGCAATCAATTAAGGAGGAAGAGCCAGAACTTTTCACACATCGTTTGATTTAGTCAAAATTGTTTGGACCTTATTCCCATTTCTAAATTCAATCTAGAACCTCATTTATGTGAATCTAATCTTAGAGAGAATTGCGAAAAACGGCAACTTGCACTTCTCATCACCTCGAAAATACTGCTAGACAAATTCTTTTGAAAATTTACCATTCCTTTGAATTTTTTATAAAGATATTCTCTATACTTTTAACTTTCACAATGATAAAACGACCTTCCATAGTGAGGGATACGACGGTCTTTCTTTTCGAATGAATTAATATGTTTTCACAAATAATTCACCTCTGATACGAAAGGGTGCCGGTTATTTCCATCAGTACATTGCGACAAGACATGAATATAGCACTACCTCGAAGAATTGCGATTCATGCGTGCTATAGATGAACACATTCCAGAAAAAAATATCAAAGAAAATACATAGAATATTTCTGATTTTAATGAACTATGGTTGATACCGAATGCCATCAGCATGACCGACAGAACGAAACTTTGTTCTGCTACAGCCAATCTATTGGATGAAACGAAGTGCTTCTTGTTCGGGAATGATTCGGGAAGTGTCACAAGAATCGAAGGTTGAACATGAATGAAGAAACGAGCGCGCTAGCTCTTTCACTCTCTCTGATTTCGTGCCTTGCGGTTGATGCTAGACGGAGGTGGATTACAAAATTAAAGAAAAGTAGACCACAGCCGTTCGATGCGAAATAAATTTACCATAATTAGGGCTTGTGACCATTAATAAACTGTGATATACTATACTGTCGAAGATTCTTTCAAACGAACATAGATTCTGTTATGTTCTAACTTCAGCTTTTCAAACGCACACTATCTTATATAACGGTTCATTTTGTCTCCGAAAATTAAAACTAGTCGGCATCGTGCTGTTGCATAGTATATCACCGCACAATATAATGTGTTTTATTGGCATAAACAGTGTTGCAGCTCTTTGTGAATAAGACGAGCTCAGAAACAGTGAAATCAGACGGTATGGCAAAAACACTCTTTAATTGGATGCATGGAAAACGGTTTTGGGCAGCAACGTGCGGCAGTTCATGAACGAACTGACGGACTAGACAAAGGAATTGCCTCAAAGGTCTCCAACTCAACCTGTATGAAATTGTTTAAGAGGCTTTTTAACACCTCGGCTGCATCGCCGATCAGGATCTTCAACTCGGCTCATCCATCAACCACCTTGAAACGCTTAGTGACGCTACGAGCAATTTGCGATACTCTTTCAAGAATCGTGTCGTATGCAACAAAATAAACCCACAAAGGAAAATAAATGTTGCAAAATGGACATGAAAAAAATTCGCTCAACATGATGTGAAGAGAATAGCCACTCAATACCCTTGACTTGGCAATAAGCTTGATTCTAGCAATCAAGTAATTATAAACTTGGCGAAAATTTTCATGGGCGCAAACTATTTGCTACCAACGCTTTGATATCAGAGCAAAAAACGTAGTAATAAAGCAATAAATTAAAGGCAGAATATGAGCCCGAATGGGTAAGATTTGTTCGATTTTAGGCTATAAAATTTTAGGCCTTTGGGCAATGAAACTATCGGATTTTAGGCTGACCATAGGCTAAACGCTAAATCGGATTCCGTGATGATAAAACAACAGCGAACAAAAAAAACCATAAACGCGAGATCGTGTTTCCAATATGGGAGAAGGTACTTGATTTCGAAGCACTCCAACAGCAAGCCACAGATAAACATGGCTGTGGGAAACGGCAGTGGTATGGATCAGTAGCAGTACTATAAACAACAGCCGCCAAATAAATATTAGATATTAGCCCAGCCGATGTTGACAAACTACAACTTAATCGAAATTTTAAGCACCATCACTTTTCGTCGTCTCGATTGGCGTAATTAATGTGAGGCATTCACCGCTTTCAGACGAGCTCGGTTAATTAGGAGCTCTCTCAACAAAACTGTGTAGCATATAATAAAGTGGCATCCAGTAACGGTTCATGGCATATTTGCTCAAAAACGCCGACGCGCACCTGGTACGAAAGTTGTGGTCATAAAGTGCTTAAAATGCACGCTCGAGGTAAAAAGCTGATAGGCGTGTGTCGATGGAAGGTATGTGTGAGTGAGTTGCAATGGACGTCGTCCATTACGCACAAAAGCATTCGAATAGAGGCGAATTACAGTAAAGGTAGTACTTAGAGCGCGTTATTAACGCTACATTTACTCAGCACCTGTATTGGCAACCAGCGAATTTGGCGTCCGTTCGTAATAGCTGCTGTCAGTCATATATTTGAGGGTAGGTGGTATGGGTGGCCGGCCACTTGGATCCAATGAAGAAATATATGGGAATGAATGGTGCTTTTTCAAAACAAAGAAAAATTATATATGCAACCCATGCCTGCTGTATTATATGCAAAATTGGCCATACAAAAGTGAGCGCAGCAGCGGACTTCCGTATGTCGATCACCCCAAATAAACAATCAAATTTTTTAAAATGCGCTTTTGCATCGTCACGCTAAACGGTTTGTGCGGTTTGTGGTCTCTGCCTATTTGTCAGCACGCATCCACATCGGTGTGTGTTTGATTTCTTTTTGGTGGAGCATTTTTTTGATTTTGATTTCTTTTCATGTTCGACTTTTGTTTGTTTGGTTTTTGACAGATGGGATATACCAGTTGACAGTCTGTGATGCATGCGTCGAAATTTTTTTTTTTTGCGCACAGATTCAAATCACTCATTCTAAAAAGGCACTCTTTCAAAGGACATCAAGCGATTTTGCTTCATGCTAACTGATTCAGGCTTTTTGCTTCATGCTAACTGATTCAGGCTGTTGTTATTGTAACTGAACTTCATCTCTGTTGATCTTCAAGATAAATGTTGCGCTACATGCAGCTCTCATTTTTAGGAAGACGGTGAGTAAACAGGGTCACGCAAAAATATCACACGGCACAATTGATGGGATATGCTCTCATTTATGTATGTTTCGGATGTATCAACGAATGGTCTGAAGCCTTTGGTGGCTTCTCAATTTTAACTTTGTCGAACTGCACGCTTTGAGGCGTCGAGGTAGGATCATGCCGCTGCACAGCCTCACTTCCACACCTCAACGCAACGTAGCGATGACAAGCACCTACAGTAGCGGGACACATGCTGTGGCAACTCAAAGCTCAAGCCAAGCTACAAAGGTGCCGAACTACCACCCTAAGAAGGTGGACGGCTGTTTCCGAAGAAGGAACAATTCCCCTCCCCATCAGAGGGAGGGCTAGCTAAGTGGAAAGTGTATATGCCTGCTCGCGCGATCGGTGGATAACTCAAGATCGACAACCAAAACAATATGAACAAACCGGCCTCATTTCACTACAAGTCATCCGACCCGATCTATGGTGACGGAGCGAGAATCGGGTGATCAGAGACTACTACAAATGTTAGTTGGCGATCGAAAATGGAAAAGAACAACCCTAGATATATTATTTACTTACATACAACTGCAGGTCACTGGCAAGACGACCTACTGATCCATATACTAAAAAGGCAAGAGAAAGAACGAATTGTGATGTTCTCCGCTCGAACGGAACTCGAAATAACGAGCTAGAAATCAACTGGAATATTGGGAATGTAGTGAGACTAGGAAATGATGGTAGAAAATCTCGCCAGACCGGCTTCATCGTCATCGATGACCGTATAATGCCAGCTGTTATCGTCTCATCAGCGGATTACACTTCCAAATTGGAACCAAACCCACCCCTCAGATCGTTAAGTTATACGCCCCTTATTAATGCCAGAAGTGATAAAGTGATGGAAGGATTTCATCAAGAACTAGAATGTGCGGCGACACTAAAATCCACCCATGCCATCATGGTGAGAAATTTCAACGCTACGGTCGGACGAGGGGAAAAAGCAGGAAATTCGTAGGAATGGACGATGGAGACAAGCGAAAGGAAAGATGCGAAAAGTAGTAGCGATTGCACAGGCAAAACAGTCGTAGGCAGCAAAACACATGGTCTAGAGACAAAAAAAAACACGGGAAGATGGACGCGTGCCGCCCCAAACGCTAAAACTGTAGGCGGACTTGATGACCTCAGTGACAAAAAACGCATCGTACTCGACGCCACGGTTGAACTACGTGCCGGTATAGGCAGTAACCCTCAGTTACTTAAAGGCTGCCTTGTCCTCAACGACTTGAGCAAGTCTTGAACATGCACCCCTGTGTACGCTAGCTAGTACGGCAAAAAAAAAAGACAGATTTCGATAATTTTTGAAAGCTGAGGCTGCTGAAAGCAGCAGAATCTCACAAAAGTCCCAAGTCATGCAGACAAGAATTCAGGTAATTCGAATCAAGCGTTCCAGACTTGAGAAACAAATAGGGAAAGATGATGGTTATGAGACCCGAAGTGGAAAAAATCTGCGAGAATTTCTACACTGACCTCTTCAAATCGAAGGTCTGTATCCTTCTTCCAACGCTTTCAAAGTCGGAAAAATGAGTCCGCTGTTATATTCGCTAGTGAAATACAAACTGCGGGGCTTGCAACGGAAAGAAGAAAGGCTTCGGGTAAGGATGAATTAAAAACAGATAGAGTCCTCGCAGGGAAATAATTTTACCAGACCCTTGCTTCATGATATAGCCGATTGTTCAAAGAAGGAAAAAGAAACTATAATTACCGTCTGCCGTTGTCTCATCTCCGCAGATTACTTACAGTGGTGACAACAAACGCTTTTATGATATGCCGATGAGGAACAGCCCAAAGAGCAGGCATGAGTTGGAAAATACCTAAACGCAGTGGACAATTTTAAGTCAAATTAACTGCTGGAAAGGTCAAGAGGATGTAGTCAGACTGTCAAGAGCTTCCTCATAATCGAACGAACCAGTACTGCTAGCATAAACGAAAAACGACTGTTCCACACCAGACTTGCTGGCAACATTACTGCCAGAAGCACAAAAAAGTTACAGAACTGGCTCGAAAACTCGATAAGTAAAGCAATATGGTCGACTCAAGCACGAACGGCATTCAGAAAAATAAATGCGAGCCGATGCTGATAACAAGCGCGAATAACTGTAGCGGAGAAGAAATCAACGAGGTGAAGGCATGTATATGTTGGCGATTAAGTCAGTACGCAGCAATGTCTGTGTGCAGCAAAACTGCCGCAGAATATGCTGGATGGCTTCCGCTCAACTCCAACAGAAATTGGCTTACAGGTAAACTCGACAGGGGGCGACGCGTGACATTTTAAACTCAACTACTTCGCCCATTGTGACAAATGGCAGTGGAAGTTATGGAAGAGCAAACAATAGCAGCAGAGGAAATGGCGATGGAATGGCCCATTTTAGAGGATTCCGCTGACCGATCGCTTTCCTAACAAAAAGATAAGAAAATGCAGCAGAGTAAAAGATTTGGTGAGTGAAATGGGCAGAAAGAAGATGAGAAGGATAGAGCATTGGGAAATCTTGCGAACGGAAGGTGAACGTCCGTTACCGTTGGGTAATACCCGCGCAAAAGGAGAGGATCACATGGCCCCAACGTGACAGGACTGCCAACTAGCGTAACGCATCGAACTCATGTAGACGAGGAAGACGATGGAGCGAGACCGATTGCGAATTAGTGATTAGCATAGCCTCGTCGGCAGCTGAAGGTCGATCGAGCCACGTGCTGATGTGAAAGTAGTTCTATTTGCGGTTTCCCGTATCGATGCAGATGACAACCATGCCCACGCGTGATTGTTCTGACCAGTTTCCGAATGCCTGGTGGTCAGCCCGCCGGCGATCCGTCGGCAGAGTAGCCGAGAATCGAACCCAGGTCTTCCCGCATGCGAAACGAGAGCTCTGCCACTGAGCTCTCGTTTCGCAGGCGATATCTACTTCTTTGATCCTCACCCACCATAAAAAGTTTCCGCATGCGCCTCTCATTCAAATTCGCGCAGATAGCGTTGTGCAATACAATAGCGTTGAAAGTTATCGGAAAGCCTTCGTTGCTTACTGTCGCCCCATCTTAGAATATTGTACTCAGGTTTGGTCCCCGTCTGTGAAAAGGGATATCGAAATGATTGAAAGCGTGCCGGTATAGGCAGTAACCCTCAGTTACTTAAAGGCTGCCTTGTCCTCAACGACTTGAGCAAGTCTTGAACATGCACCCCTGTGTACGCTAGCTAGTACGGCAAAAAAAAAAGACAGATTTCGATAATTTTTGAAAGCTGAGGCTGCTGAAAGCAGCAGAATCTCACAAAAGTCCCAAGTCATGCAGACAAGAATTCAGGTAATTCGAATCAAGCGTTCCAGACTTGAGAAACAAATAGGGAAAGATGATGGTTATGAGACCCGAAGTGGAAAAAATCTGCGAGAATTTCTACACTGACCTCTTCAAATCGAAGGTCTGTATCCTTCTTCCAACGCTTTCAAAGTCGGAAAAATGAGTCCGCTGTTATATTCGCTAGTGAAATACAAACTGCGGGGCTTGCAACGGAAAGAAGAAAGGCTTCGGGTAAGGATGAATTAAAAACAGATAGAGTCCTCGCAGGGAAATAATTTTACCAGACCCTTGCTTCATGATATAGCCGATTGTTCAAAGAAGGAAAAAGAAACTATAATTACCGTCTGCCGTTGTCTCATCTCCGCAGATTACTTACAGTGGTGACAACAAACGCTTTTATGATATGCCGATGAGGAACAGCCCAAAGAGCAGGCATGAGTTGGAAAATACCTAAACGCAGTGGACAATTTTAAGTCAAATTAACTGCTGGAAAGGTCAAGAGGATGTAGTCAGACTGTCAAGAGCTTCCTCATAATCGAACGAACCAGTACTGCTAGCATAAACGAAAAACGACTGTTCCACACCAGACTTGCTGGCAACATTACTGCCAGAAGCACAAAAAAGTTACAGAACTGGCTCGAAAACTCGATAAGTAAAGCAATATGGTCGACTCAAGCACGAACGGCATTCAGAAAAATAAATGCGAGCCGATGCTGATAACAAGCGCGAATAACTGTAGCGGAGAAGAAATCAACGAGGTGAAGGCATGTATATGTTGGCGATTAAGTCAGTACGCAGCAATGTCTGTGTGCAGCAAAACTGCCGCAGAATATGCTGGATGGCTTCCGCTCAACTCCAACAGAAATTGGCTTACAGGTAAACTCGACAGGGGGCGACGCGTGACATTTTAAACTCAACTACTTCGCCCATTGTGACAAATGGCAGTGGAAGTTATGGAAGAGCAAACAATAGCAGCAGAGGAAATGGCGATGGAATGGCCCATTTTAGAGGATTCCGCTGACCGATCGCTTTCCTAACAAAAAGATAAGAAAATGCAGCAGAGTAAAAGATTTGGTGAGTGAAATGGGCAGAAAGAAGATGAGAAGGATAGAGCATTGGGAAATCTTGCGAACGGAAGGTGAACGTCCGTTACCGTTGGGTAATACCCGCGCAAGAGGATCGGATCACATGGCCCCAACGTGACAGGACTGCCAACTAGCGTAACGCATCGAACTCATGTAGACGAGGAAGACGATGGAGCCGATTGCGAAAACTCATGTAGACGAGGAAGACGATGGAGCGAGACCGATTGCGAATTAGTGATTAGCATAGCCTCGTCGGCAGCTGAAGGTCGATCGAGCCACGTGCTGATGTGAAAGTAGTTCTATTTGCGGTTTCCCGTATCGATGCAGATGACAACCATGCCCACGCGTGATTGTTCTGACCAGTTTCCGAAGGTGGTCTGGTCAGCCCGCCGGCGATCCGTCGGCAGAGTAGCCGAGAATCGAACCCAGGTCTTCCCGCATGCGAAACGAGAGCTCTGGAGCTCTCGTGACCTTAATTGGCATAATCACTGTGTTGAAGTTTCGCGGAGAGCTGCTCAAGTAGCGAACTACATTCTGCGCGCTGTGCAATACAGTAGCGTTGAAAGTTATCGGAAAGCCTTCGTTGCTTACTGTCGCCCCATCTTAGAATACTGTACTCAGGTCTGGTCCCCGTCTGTGAAAAGGGATATCGAAATGATTGAAAGAGTCCAATGACGCTTTACTAAGATGGCTTTTAGGAAAGCTTTTCGTGGACCGTTCCAGGCCAATTATGAGCAGCGACTTCGCATTTTTGATTTGAAACCTCTATGGTATCGAAGAACTCAGTTCGATCTACATTTATGTTGTAAGATTGTTAAAGGTTTTTCAGGAATTCCGTTCAAGAGCATCTTTTCTTTCACAAAGTTTGCATCATGCTCGAGATTTCACCCTCTGCAAATCGAAAGGAAGACATCGAGTCGAACTGATGTGCTCAACTCTTTTGCTTTTCGTGTTGTACCGACCTGGAACTCGTTGCCATGTGATGTCGTTATGGCTGGTAATTTGTCTTGTTTTAGGCGACGCTTGGAGCAGTGTGATTTAACGACAATACCTGCTACTTGCTGGCTATAGTTCATTATCGAACGTTATTATGCATTCCTACATGTCCATTGCTTATGATCTCTTATTTTTCTTACTCTCATCAATGTCTATGGGTATTTAAACGCATGGTTAATTGCAGTGTTTATACTTATGAATATATTATAGCTTTCGTGTAATTTTTTTTTTTTCTGGATGCGTTGTTACATGCTTTCTTTATTGTAAACAAAGATTCTCTCTCTCTCTCAAAATCGGCTGTTTAATCTCCTCAAGCAGAAATGCTTATGTGCAAATAAAAGTCCTGAGGCAGCTCGGATGCACCCTAAACCTTTCAAGCTACCTTCACATAAATAAATTTCGCACATTTTCCATCTCCAGAAGCCACGATGCATTCGAATCAGACTCGGACATTGATGTACACACCTTCGCCGAAAAAATGTTAGAAACGGATGGCCTCAGTCGCTTTTCAAACTTAAGCCCAAAATGGCTGTTAAAACAGCAACAAGTCTCGAAACGACGACGAGAAGGCGGTGATTTTTTTTGCATTTGACTTAAACTACGATCTCAATTGTTCGGCAGGCCCTTGCACCAGAGTGATGTTGGGTTGTAGGTGTTTGAGGTAATTGCTTTCGTACATTGGTCAGTCACTGGTTTTCATTTATTGTTCAGCCCTTACGTCAGCGAAGGTTTAGCAGTTGAAATCAAATAGTTGCTGCTGGCTACTAATAATGCAGTTTAAATGCAGTACTTGTTTTTAAGGAGCCGATAATGATTAGCATTTTATGGATTCAGTGGAATGCTGGAGTGAATACTTTTAAGGAAATGCCAATATGTTGTTTTCTTCCCGAAGCCTGCTTGAAGAGCCAAATGCCTGTCCTTTTTCCGAGTCAAATCATGTTGTGCTCACTAGAGACAAGAGTTTCCGGTGGCGCAAACCACTGCTTCCACCTTTTTATGATCAGTTTTTCTTCTTAAAGGCTGATACTTAAGCGACTAGAGCTATAAATGTTGATAGGCCATCGGACTTCAGCAGCACAGGCGGATTATGGACAGTGTACAGTGCCTTCTTATTTCTGGAGAGGGCCGTTCGAAGAGGAAGGCCGGCTAAGGGTTCCCTGCACATCATGGTCGGAATATCTGAACTGCTGAAGTGTGCAGCTTTTTCTTCGTTAAATTTCAAGAATTTCTTTTTGAAGCTTGACGCATGGGCTTGCAGCTTCAAAAATTTTGGGCTTGCAGCTCCAGTGCAGCTTCAAAAAAATTTCAAAAAACTAAACGCATGGGCTTGAACGTTCGTCATGCTTTATTGAACGTTCGTCATGCTTAGCAGCCCTTTAATATCTTTGGAAAGGAGAGCCGTTGGAATGATAGGGAAAAGAGGAGAGGAGGAGAGGGAGAACAAC
>JPKZ01001211.1:370040-395216 GCA_000803305.1 Toxocara canis | reverse complement strand
GCAGAGAACTACTGAAATATAATGAGACAGACAAAAGTACATTTATCACCATGGGATCACGAAATAAGTCGGCGTGCGGTCATATTCCACAACACCTCACCCTTCGAGTTAGGAGCGATATCTTTTTCGTGGGATCCATGTGAAGTCATCGAGGAGCGTAACGAATACGTGTTGATCGACGGAGCGCGGTCACCGGCGGAGGTGACGCTGGTGCTGGATTGGTCGTTCCGGTTTCTGATTTGAAGAGCGGCAGGTCGACTACATCCAGCAAATGATTTAGAGTAGCCGATTCGGGCGTGCTCTTGCGCGGTCTCAGCTGGTTGATGTACCGCGTCTAAAAGAGTTTTCCGCAACGCACAGTATAGGTCGCGTTGCCAGTTTTGCGTACGATGATGCCGGACACCCACGTGCTTTTTGGTCCACAATAGTCTTTAGCATAGATGGCGTACCGACCCCGAAGTGGCGGCGTCGTGCGCCATGACGACGATTGAACTGTTCTTCCATCTTGCTGTCACGTGGTCCTACCGGATTGTCGGCAGACGGCGTCATCAGTTCAAAAACTGTACGCAGTCGGCGTCCCAAGAAGTTTTCGGCAGGCGACGCTCGATCCGGTCCTGATGGGCACGGAGTTGAGCGGTGTGCCATCAGAAACGTCTGAAGAGCGTCGATCGTCGGTTCCTCTCCCTAGTGAGTGCGCGCTTGAATGAATCCACAAAACGTTCTGCTTGAAATTTGCTTTGTAAGTGGAACGGCGGCGGGCATAGATGTGTGATTCCTCGGACACGCAGAATTCCTTGAACAGTGTTGACGTAAACTGCGTGCCGTTGTCTGTGACTAGTGTCTGCGGATTTCCAAATTGGGCGAAAATCTTCTTCAGGACGCTGATAGTTGCGGAAGAGGAAATGGAGTTCATCTGGGCGATTTCGGGCCGTTTTGAGTATCCGTCCATAATGACGAAATAATAGGTTCCGTCGATAGGTCCTGCGAAGTCAGCGTGTATCCGATTCCATGAAGAGGTCGGTTTTGGCAATGAGTTATCTTCTTCAGGACGCTGATAGTTGCAGAAGAGGAAATAGAGTTCATCTGGACGATTTCGGGCCATTTCGAATATGCGTCCACGATGACAGGGTAATAAGTTCCGTCGATAGGTCCTGCGAAGTCAGCGTGTATCCGATTCCATGAAGAGGTCGGTTTTGGCAATGAGTTGAGCTCGGCGTTGATCGGGTCTTTCGCAGCTGATGCGCATCTGATGCAGTTTTTGACAAGGTGTTCTAACGTTGAGGTAGACACCTTGCAGATGGTGCCTTCTGTTAAGCGTCGGAATAGAGGCTCGTTCTGGGCTATCCAGTCGAGGCCAAGTAGCGAGTGGGTATCTGCAAAGTAGCAGTTTCCTCTTCCCTTGTGCCCATCAATGTCGAAGTCGCACTCGAAATATCCATGAACTTTGATATCCTTGTTGTTGGCTGACTTGAGCTTGACAAGTGATGGAAGCAGCTTCGGGTGATTGATTTTGATCCAGTCTTTGACGCTTAGCAGGGTGACGTCGACCCCAGTGTTGAGGCGCATCCGGATTGTGGCACCACTGATTTTGACTTTCCGATAAATGCGATTGACCAGCGCGACGTCTGTTCCAGTAGATGCGATAACGCCGACGTTACTTGTAGCTCTGCTCTTCTTCCGATTTTGCTTCTCCTTGTTGGTGAAATTCTTGCAGTAGCCCTTCTTGTGACCGATGAGTTTGCAGTTGTGGCACGTCTTATTGATGAAGTAGCAGTTTCTCGCCCAATGTGATCCTCCACATCGAAAGCAGGGTGAGGGCGGGTTCTATGTACAGTTCTTCTTGGTAGCAACTGCATTGACATCTGGCTGAAGCAGTGATGGTGGATTCCCGAGCAGTTTGGCATCTCGTCTGATATTCAAGATCTGCTGGACCTCGAGACTGAGCCCTTTGAATGTCGTTTGTGGATTATCCTCCATCTTCCGTAGGGCACGAGTGCGAATATCAGCGTCGTCGGGGGTGTGGAGACCACAGATCGACACCAAGTACTTCATTTGTTCGGGGATGATGGCGTTGAACTCTGCCATCTCATGTCGTCGATTGACCATCCCAATGTAGTCGCTGAGAGATTCGCCGTTGCGTTGGGTTTTGAGATAGGTGTAGCGAAGGGCGAATGCTGACGTGTTGTGTCCGAATAGCTCTTTCAGCGTTTTGACGGTGTCGTCAGAGCACAATTCGGAAGCTCTTTTCGGCAAGATGTGGTTGGTGAAACGGACGTAAGCTGCCACATCCAGCTTTGAGACAGTGAGGCGTCCCTTCGCGGCCTCATCCAACGTTGAGCCGTCTTGAACAATGACGTCTTCGTATCGGTTGATCCAGACGTCGGAAGTGCAGCCGTTGTGTGGATCGTAAGTGAACTCAGGTAGTCTTGTTGATAGCGAGTTAATGGCGAACTCAGCAGCTGATGCAGGCGAAGCAGCGGGCCCGATAGCGGAAAGGATCCGCGCCACTTGCTCCAGTAGCGCCTGCTGCTGCTGATTTGCCGTCTCCAACACAGCCTTGAGCATCTGATGCTCTCGTACCTCCCAGGCCTCGAGTATTGCCCGAAGATCTTCGCTGTCGGCATCCGTAGTCGAGCTTCTTTTTATCCCAGTTTCTTCATCCTGATCGCCAGTTTATTGTAACGCCGCCGAGTTCCTGATGTGTTAAGCCGGGACGAAGAAGTGAAGCTTTCTTGAAGACATATGGAACCGCAGAAGACGAAGCGCTGAGAACTGTACAAGGACGACGAAGGACGCTAAACCATCAGCCTATTCTCCGCAACGAACGTAATGGCGGTAGGATTTGAAACTGGCCAACAAAAGAAGCAGAGAATTGCTGAAATATGATGATGCAGACAAAAGTACATTTATCACCATGGGATCACGAAATAAGTCGGCGTGCGGTCGTGTTTCACAACACTCCCCATCGGCGTTTTTGGCTTAGTTAAGGCTTGTTGTCTCTCACTTCAGTGTTGATTTATTAGTATGGAGTTAATGAATCGTAAGATGCGTCGAATAAAATGAGGGATTGTCGAGGCACCGGGTCCGAACTGCCGATTCCAGGCGTTCGCACCCGATCAAGAACAACGAATACGGAGCTATGTTCGAGTAAAAAATGTCGCGCTTTGGCGGGATGAGGAAAGATGGGGCGAGCTTGTGAGTCAGTGCTTGGAAACAGCAGACGAGAGTGGTTTAGGTTGGTGCAGTGTCCGTGCAGCCTGTACCATTCGAATATGGTCGGTACCACTCGTTCAGGGCTAAATACCATCTGTATCATTGGTACAGCGTTTACGCTGAGGTGGCCAGTCGTTTTACATAGCGTTTTGCGCTCTTATCGTTTGCCTTCAAAGCGACATACTTTCGTAGGTTGCCGTCAAAGCGACATACTGGTTGCTGCTTTCGTAGGTTCTCTGCGATCGTTTTTTTAAGGATCCCAAATTCGTAGTCAAGTAACGGTAAGGCGAGCGAAGAGAACAAAGATTTTTCAAAGTTGAGCTCAAACAAGTTGTTCGTTCGTTTGTGAGGTGGGACTTATTAGCCACATGCACTGCTGTCTTTTTTACAAATGTGAGGTCGCTACGCATTCCTTGCACGCATAGGAAGACATCGCGTGCTCTTTTTCGTTGCTAAGAAAGTGAAACGCCTCTTTTTGCTGTTTTACTTCATTCTTTTTCCTCGCCCTGTTGCATCTGCTTGCGCATCCTCTGAAGATCGTGCTGCGTGGTTTGCGTGTTGTCCATCGATTAGCAGAGAAGGAAGGGGCCGTGCGCATGTATGATTCCATCCATTGCTCATGCTTCTCTTCCTCTTCGCCTCCCCCCCCCCCCCCCCCCCCCCCCCCCCCCCCTCTTCCGCACTCTATAAGCTGGCAGGCCTGATCATTATGATGACATCGGTCTACATTTGTTTCAGGTTGTCTGGGACGATATTTCTGTTCCATCAAGTTGATGTCAGGCTGTGCGACGTCCAGACGTTGTCGTATTCAGGTGAGCCTCACCTGTTACATCGAAAATTTTTTTGAGAGTTCAGTCCATACTTTTCTGCACTCGATCGGATATCATTGCTCAGTATGTTTCGAATAGTACGGCAAACGCAGCTGTTCTCGGGCAGTCGCTCATGTTTAATGTTTTTCGCGAAAATATTCCCTTTCTTTTCATCAGTCCTCCAAATCTGTTTACGAAATGCATGTAGAACACATGCATGTATACATCATGTAAATTTGCATGCAAGGGAAAGAGGAGCCCGCAGCAGTGCTGAAGCGAATAACTTCACAAAGAAAAACGAAAAAAAATTTTTTTCGAATAGAAGCATATGCGTATAAGATTTCAAAGGCATTTTTAGGTTCTCATTTGTCACTACTTTACACGTCTAAAAATATCTTGGTTGTCAGTTACCATTTTAAAGAGCTGCATATGCTGAACATACATTTCACATTTTGTTGTGCCTCTTTAGCAGCAGAAGTAACTGGTGGAGAGAACAGTGTTTCGAAAAATGAAGCAAACGGGAGCTATTCATGCGGCATTTTGTTTTCATAGGTCATTCGAAAGCAATGATATCATTAGCAGAGAGCAGCAGTTGTAATGATGAAGTGGTCCACGCAAACAGCGATGCAAATTCATACCCTTTAAAAGAAGCTCGCTTGAATATATTGATGAGCTTGTTCGCATTAACTGCGGGGAAAATGATCGATAGACATCAATATAGTTTGACGCTAAACTTAAGCTTTCCTCCAATCAGTAGTTTTCAGGCGCGTCCGAATGTTTCGGGGGGTGTTCGAGCTTCGAAGCAGGTTCCACCTGTGCAACCGAAACAACGGACTACAAGCGTGAGCGAGCCCAAAACTAATGCTGACCACTGTGATGATGTGCAACGGTCGAACAAGCATGAGTCGGGTGTTTCTGGCGCTGATCATCATGAAATGACTCCAGTAAAAGGTGACGGCAGTATTGTTTATTTCCTCGCCAGTGTTTGTTATATTTTTCTTCAATTCGCATTGTATGTTTTGCGGAAACTTCGACTGCCGCCATAAATTTCCTTTTTTTCCACGAGCTGCACATTTGGAACTGGAAATCGTCGACCGGTACCGGATTCCCCCTTTTTGTCTTCCAGGGGAACAATGGGGTGTACCACCATTTACATGTGAGTTTTTAGCGTTTTCAGAGGCGGTATTTGGATAGGTTCTTGAACGTTTGCTTCAACGTAAAGTAAGCGTGAACTGACTTGGTTTCGAGGGAAGGCTCCTGTTTTTCGGGGATTCTGCTCGAAAACGATTTGTTTGTGAGTAACCGGAGCGCGATTATGTAATGGTGCCCTGTATTGGATCGATAGTTCTATATTTGCTCTCTTCGGCCCGTTGCTGAACAAAAAGCCTATCTAGCCCTCACGGCTGCGAATTGATATTTGACTAGCTGAGGAGGCCAAACGCGTATGGAGGGGAGCTGCTTGGAGCATGCGGCGGGAACCGCTTGCTGGTAAGAAATCCCTAGCTGCGATACAGCCATCGGGATCCTGGTGGCTTAGTAAGGCGTCAGCGAAGTGGGCTGGTATCTGGCTTCGAGATTAACGGTTTAGGAATACATTCGAATGGATGTTGTATATTTGATGTGAGTTTTGAGTAATAACGAGGAATGGTGTTATTTTGCAGTTGAGGAGCATTCAGAAAATACAGCGTTGGCTAACTCATCTGCGACGCCTGGTCCGCACTCGCCACTTAGGTTGCCGTCCGCTGTATCGGCGTACGTTATGCTCTTTATCTCTTATAAATTTGCTTCAGTCTTGCAGATTGCTCTAATTCCATCTTTTCATCTGGCCACTGGATTCCATGTCGGTTTTGTCTAAGTGAACAAGTGGAAAACGGTTGAGAACTACAGTGGTGCTGTTTGCATTTTTAGTAGTGAGGTCATTTATGCCATTGTTAAGTAGGTTATTTTGCACTAGGCTGAAGTACGGTGTGCTCTACATACTTCCAAAGATAGCTATTGTATCGGCAGTTGATGCATTTCGCAATGCCTGTGAATGTACAGTGATAAATTCGATTTTAGGTCGCAGATTTGGTACACATATTGTACCGCATTATAGCGCAGCACTGCACTCTAACAAAATACGAAAAAATTTTTTTGACATTAGTGAAATCACTGCTCCCTCTTGCTCGTTACTATCTTTTATGAGATTTACAGCATAAGTTTCGAAAACATGGGTTTTTGAGATGTTCCTCGATGAAGGCTAGAAGCGAGGCTAAATTTATGAAAGACAGAACCACCCAGGCATACTCACCAACGGTAGCAAGATGAACCATTTAATAGCCGCTAGGTGCGCAGTTAAATTTGTGCTTATTGTGAGTTTCTCTTATCAATCCAGTTCTTTGAGGGCGCGGTCGGTCGCAGGCTGTCACACTGACTTGATTTTTGCAAAGAGCTTATTGATTTTTTTAACGCTTAACAGTTTCGAGGCAGATTAGCAAGGCGTCTTATCTGACACTTAAGACCGTTTAGCTTGAGAAATTGTTAAGCGGGAGCTGTATAAGTTCTATTCATGTTCGCTGTCACGCTGTCATTTTGGTAAGTGAAGCCTCGACAACGACGCACTTAAGTGAACGGATTGTTTCTCAATGCCTCCTCCCAACTTGTTAAAGCTAGGTTGGAACAGTAAGTGCTCGCGAAATCTCCTGCCTCTGTCGCCGTCTTAAGAAGCCCAGCTACCATTTGAATGGAAAAATAAAAATTTTTTCAAAATATGTAATATAGCACCTTTTTGTGAACCAAACAAAGGCAGCATGGTAAATATGTGTGGTAAATATGTGGATACTTGAAAATTTAAAATGGTAAATATGGTAAATATGTGGATACTTGAAAATTTAAAATCTTATCAGTGCTGCGCGTTAGCATTCTTTTTCATCTTGTTGGCTGTCGCCGGCAGTACTGCACCGCCATGATCGTTTAAAAATTTGGTATTTAGTGTGGCTTCTTTCGGTGAATCGAATTCTTGCTGCGGTTCTCCGAGGCGTCGTCGCAGCACATCCGCATCGACCAGTTTGAGCCGTCACCATTCGCCATTGAAAAGCCCTGAGGTGGTTCCGAAGACTCGGTTAGTGATGTTTGCAGAAATTCTCCTGTCATTTCTTACATTTTAGTGTTGTCGTTTATGAAATTAATAACGACGTGTCCTGCTCAGAGTGATATACGGGCGAGGTTTGTTTATAGTAATCATTTGTTTGCCGTAGTGCAACACATCGCAAAAGAGATTTTATCGTTTTTACATGTTGGCCATTTCTTTTCAGAGAGTTCCAAAATGGCCAGTAGCATTTTGTCGTTTTTCCCCATGTCTGCCTAGTGCTGCTATTGCAGCTGTAAATATTCCATTCCGTTGTTCGAGGTTCCATCACTTTTATTGCTCATGAAATTGATGCGATGCACACTCCTTTTTTTTGCATCTGTTTCCTTCATTCCCTTTTTCGGACGGTTGGCGTGTTCATTTTGAAGACTGCTTCGTGCTGCGTATGCCGTTTTCAAGTCGATGGCGATGAGAGGGTTATTTACGCTTTCGGCCATTCTTGATGGAGGCTGTTTTTGAAACGCACAGTTGTAAAGTAAAATCGACATTGTAGTTCGTTGTGCTCTATTATATTTCAGAAAGCGCTTCACCGGTGAAGAGCCGCTAGACCCGAAAACAATGACTATGTACGATATGATTTGGTGGAATCCGAAAAATGATACGGTATGCATAATTCCCCAATCATTTTCCCTCCATAATAACATGCTTTTGGCAGCTGATGCTGTTGGAAGGGACCCCTTGTTGGTCGCTGAAAATCACACAAATGTCAATTTTGTACGGGTTTCGATTGTGAAGTTTGAGTTGTGAATACGAGCTCGGCATTTATTCACATATCTGTTGTAATTTGCCACTTTGCATTCATATTTGGAATACGGTTTCTAACCTTTAGAAGACTTTCGTCAGTACCAGTCGGAAAAGCGATAGGATACATCAAGCAACAAGAAAATCTTCAGCAACGCCAGCATTGCTTTACAGTTTCGTTTGAGTATTCCAGTTACGGAGAACAAAGGCTTTTGTAGTTAACCGTTTTTGCAGGGATTGCTTCTAAACTAGTTTTTTCTTCCCAAACTAGCTTTTTTTTTGAAGACATTGTCACGCTTGCGTAGGTTGTTGGGTAAGACCGAATTTTACTTCAATCTTTTCCCCTGTTTTACTTCATAACGAATGTGGTATTTTGGCGAGCAGTAATTTTTAACAAAAAGTGGTTTAAATATTTAAAAGCTTCTGTTTTATAGGAAAAGTACTCGAGTGCCCACGGTGTTATTAGCTCACCGCAATTCTTCTTTCCTTTCCGTTTTTCTTTTCGTTTTCATTGCCCACCTAATATTGGTTCTGTATAATTCCACTTCTTTACGAAATGTTAATGTTTCTTATGGGAACGGGAGTGTGGGTGCCTTGGGAATGTGATGGCATGCTGAACATCGTATTGTAGCTATCTGTATTTCTCATCCTCTATTCCTGACGTGGAGTGAAGCCTACTAGGATATTCGATACGTGAATTTTTTTATTAGCTGTCAGTGGAAGTCATCTGAGTTCAGATATGGATTGCGTTAGGTTACTGTTTAGGCGTTGAAAACTCGGGAGAACTTGAAGAAGGAAAACAAAGAAATAAGTTTGGATGAATGGCAGAAGCAAGAACAAGACAGGCGTCAAGCCGAGTCCAAAGAAGCAGCTAAGAAGGTTGCTGCCCCTCAAGTACGTTTGCCATTTTATTCATATGCTCTTTTTATTTTTGATGTGAATCAGTGGATACCAAGTTGGGAGAAGGGACCGGGATGCAGGAGGAAGGTCAGTTCTTGGGGTTGATTATAAACATTCAACTATGTTACTTCATTTAGCGCAGTTGACATGTCGGTTCGTATAACGAAAAAGGATTGCTTGATTCTTTTTATTAGCATGTAGGTTTTTGGCATTTTGCTGCAACTGGTCAAAAAACGTATTCCTTATATCTGGGTATCATATACTTTATCATTTATTGCAATTTTTTCCGTCCTCTGTAAAATGTCACATTATTTGAAATTCGACAGACACTGAGTAAGCTAGCCAAAATTCGGTCTTAGTGAGCGCCAGCTGAGTTTTTTTTTAATCTTGAGGAGGAGGGATGTCTGTTTGTCTGAGACTTTCGTGCTAATGCTGAGCTTTTTACATTTCATGAGTGGCGAGTGTGTTAAGTGTGTTACACCTTCTGGCTGTGTATGGGTGGGTAGAAAAGAGGACTGAACTAAATGCTGTAACCGAGCGGTGCCAAAAGCTACTTTGCTGCTGAATCTGTTAGCTTGGCATCCCTCCGATGTGTTTTTTCGGTAACCACTGGAGTATAAGTTTAGCAATGGCCAGAACTTTCCGGAGGACTGGAAATCCAATCTTTTCAAGTATGGTGATTTTTCTCGAAGATTGCCATCACCTTACGAGGCATCATTTGACTATTTATACGCTACTAAAGACACTGTTCTAAGATAATTGGTACTGTGTTATTCAAGGTGAAGATAGCTGAAGATGGTTCACTCGTTTTGGATGAATCGAGTTTAACTATTGTTAATGACCAGTCGTCAAGCATATGGGAGACTGTCAACGAGGTTCGACTTTATTTGAATTTATATCTAAGTGAACATCCTTACCTAAAAGTCACAAAATTTCATGTCCCAGCGTGGAAGTATTCACACTCGACCTTTTGAAGGTAGGAAAGGTTCCTGCGTTCCCGTCCTATGAGAACTGCTTGTTGATGTGGTTGATGTCCAACGACAGTTCTCGAGCGTATAAGTGTTGCATGCCCATTTTTGTAATCGAATATGAAAGCATAGGGTACTTTTGCAGTCAGCGTATAAACTAAGTTAGTGGAAATGGCAAGAAAATTTATGCTTATAAAGTAGGTGGAAGGGGGAAGGGGGCGAGGGCGTGTTGGTAAGCTGCGCTAAATAGCAACGCATAGCTTTTGCTTAGCCTCAGGGTTTTCTGCTTTTAAATTTTCACCAACATTGTCTCCATTTTGTGAACGAGCTAAAGAAAATTTTGCCTGCTGATTTATCCTTTCTGGTGTCAAGTACTGGTTTTTGAAGGATCGCATAGGGCGAAGAGTGACGTCGACAAGTTTCCGAAAGAGAGCTTGGCGAAAAGGAATTCCGTGGAGTGATCTCGAAACCGATCTCTTTTACGAAATTTTGAGGTTGGCCGCGTCATCCTCCCCATACTCTTTGAATTTGATTGGTTCACATGCTTAGAGCGCTTTCTTTTCTTCCATCCTTTATTTTTTTCTTTTCTTTTAATTTTTTGTGGCTTTGTTTGCTGTTCGCGAGTTCTGTTTTTTTTGTCTTTTTTTTTCTAAATGTGTGTAAAAAAACAAAGGATACTGTGAAAATAAAGCAAAAAACTAAAATAACTCGGTGTTATTCCAATATGAGAATTTCACGTCTGACCATGGTTAAATCTAGCGTGTCATCTTGAAGATAACCAATGGGCGCTCTAGTTTTTTGATGAGATGTTTATTGGAGAGAGAGATTGCTATATTTTTCAGCCTGTGCTGAATGAGATCTTTAGTATGAAGCTCGCTGGACCCCACAATTTTTTTTTTTTGGAGGAGGGGAGAGGAGATGAATGAGAAGAGAGAAAAGATCTGTTTCGGCGGGAAAATAGCCATAAATTTCGCGGCCATCTTTGAACTAACAAGATGTATTTATTAGCCAGCAAACGTGTCAGGATGAGAGATGATGAACCGTTTGATTTGCCCCATAGCCAACTTAGCATTTGTTGTCTTCTGTTGTTTACATTGTCCTCAAAAGTATTTCGTTTGCGATGTCTGTGGCTAACCATATGCGTATTGCAGAGCGACGGGGCCTGATTTTGGATTGATGCACGAATTCTTTCCGTCACGTTCTCGTGCCGAACTGAAAAGTAAATTCAACAAGGAAGAGAGGTCAAACTGGGCGCGCTTGAGTAAGGTTTGTGGTTCTCTTGAGGGTTTCGTTTTGCTTCTAAATAATCCACTCCAACGTGAAAAACCAAAAGTTGGTATTAAATGGATATTAGGAGCCGTATTGTTCGAGACGTCGGCATCCACTACTATGACATACATGCGGAAGGAGCGAAGGGGGGGGGGGGCGGTGATGGCGGGTTCAGACAGAGCAAGATAAAGCTATGTGTTGGTCAGCATATTAGAGCCTCATAAATTCTCCTGCTGAAACATAGGTAGTTTCCCCTCATCATCTGGATGGAGAAGTGGGGAACCGTTTTTGCGTAGCCGATTCTCCAGGCCCACGCAATGGACTTTGTGAGGAAAAAGAGAAGAGCGGCAGCCGAAGACTATCTAAACAATTTTTAAGGTGTCTGCGGCAGTCGAAAGCTCTTGCAAAATCTGTAAAGCCGTTTTCTATATACTGCAGTAAACTAAATCACTTACCACCACCGTCGTTGCTGTTTTTTCTTCGTGAATGACCCAGCTGCCTTCTCTCGGTTAACAGTCTTCAACTAGGGAATGCAGCCGCCTGCATCCGCTTGGACCCTAACTGCAAGGGTTTTTATCAGTATCACCTTTACTATTCACAAAGCGGCTGCGGGTGTCCGATGATATTAACGTCTTTTGTTCAGCCGACTAAGAGTTGGTTACCTGCTGGATGTTGCAGTCTAGCGACAGCCAGTAAATTTGAACGACATTCACTCAGCGCAGCAGTGTCAAGAGGAAGTGAGCCTCTTTTCACTCATGCCTTCCCAGTATTTATACGTTCGCTTCAGTTCCAAGTTTTTGAGTCGCTTCGCTCAGTAAAACTTCTTCGGCCGTTTTTGCCGTTTCATTTTTTTGCATAGTTATTAGTTCGCGAATAACGAACATTCCAGTCTTCGGACGCTCGCTTTTGGAAATCGAAAACTGGGAGGGGGAGGGGATGGGGAACTGGTTACGAATGTTACTGTCATCATGCTGGCGCGAACATGATGCAGATATCGTGGCATGTTGCTTGCTACGTTTGGTGGTGCTTACGCTCATGGCCAAGCCGCATGAGTCGGTGGTTATTGCTGCTTATTGCAGCGGTATTTTAGGACGCATTCGCAGTAACGCTTTCTCGGTCTATTGCAGGCGATGTCTTCACCGACGGTTCTGAACGATTCTCTGTTCACATATGCCAACGAGGTGTTGCAGAAAATCGGAGAGGAATCGTTGAAAAAGAAGGAACAGCGAATGACTAAGAAAGAGAGGATGGCGCTTCATGCTTCTCAGCAGGTGCATTTCAATAGAGAGAAAGAGATGCTTGTAGTGGATGGCCTAAATATACTGGTTGTAATTATCTGATGCATGATTCGTACTTTTCTTCTTGAAAACTTCTCGTTGGCACTTTTTTGATTTCTTATTATGGAACTGAAATTACCAACTTGACGCTGCTACTTCTAGTTATGAATGTTTCGAAAAGATTTTGCAGCTGGTCGGCATCGTACCATTGAGTTTGGTCACTGTTAGCAATGCCATTTCCTTTCGAAATGTGCTTAGTTTGTTGCTGTTATTCTTTTTATTTTAATATTTATTCATTTCCTGACGTTCATTTGCTGCATGTTATAGATTTTTAACGAACCTGCCCATTTGTACGTGTTAGAGGTAAGCCGATGAATGCAGTTGGCAAGTAAGCTTTTTAAAGGATGAATGCGAGGAAGAGGACAGTTCAGTTGGCGAAACGGCGGTACGCATCAAGGTCATTGGTTCTGATGGCAGGTGCCTTTAAAGATCTTTCGCCAAAAAACACGACTGCATTCCACCATAGATTCCCATGTAGTTCGCTAGTGCTGGTTTGAAGTTCGCTGACTTAGGGACGCACCTAGAGATAGGGACACTTTTCAAGTCGTATTCAATAGTGGAAGTGAAAGCTATGCAGTGTTTTTGTTCGTTTCTCCAACCGTGCAAGTGTACGGTAAGTTCTACAAGATCTTCAGCAGTTTTAAAGGGGGCTTTGAATCTGCTGGAGAATCGTAGGTTGCTTATGCAAAATTCTTGCAGTGTCATTAATTTTCCGAGTTGTAGTCATGCGATTTTAACCGTGCTTTTCTGAACGGTCGCATTGAAATATTAACCTGTGACTACAGTAAGCATTCCGTCGTACATTTCGGACTTATATTAAGCCTTATAGCACTGTTATTTCCTGCAATTTTTGCTCTGTTTCAGAGATTTGCTAAAATGAAAGTTGATTACGATTAAGCATCAGAGACTTTTTGCAGAGAGCCGTCAGTGAAAGTGGTGGAAAAAAATACCACGCAAGGCGAGGACACACAAGGAACATCAGAGCAACAAGCAACTGTTGATGCCGTGTTTGGTTGGTATTTTTTAAAGTGCATTTTTGTCTGCGGTCTAAAACTTTTTGCTTGATTTTCATACGTTGGCAATTCGAAATTTCCAGCTGCCCATTTTCTCTCCTGGAAAGGAAAAGGTTATTGCTTGAAGGCGTATTTGGGTCCATATGGGACGACTCCATCTGATAATATGATATTTTCTGACACCCTTAAGTAAGACTACTTGGAACTTTCATTGCCAAGTGAAGGGAACTTTGGGGATTTGGTTTATGTAACTGACCATTTACGTTTTATGTACATTTGTCTTTCTGTCCGATCTTTGTTGTTGGATGTTATTTAGGAGAAAGGAACATTCTTCCTCCCTTACTGCTCACTTAGAATTCAGATCTTTTCGCGTTGAAACAGTGTTCCGGTTTTTCCACACCTTTTATCCCTTTTCTGGAATCTTTGCATTGTACAGAACTAATAAAAAGTTTTCCGAAACCGTATTCCTGTGAGTCATGGATTGTTTCATAGACAAACGTATCTGTTATATCGTACTCGCTGAGCCTTCGCAATGAAGCTGGCATGAGAGGAATTTCGTTGCAAAATCTTGCAACAAGTGAGTGCAGTGAAAGCCTGGTTAATAAAACGAAACGATTGCTTATTTAGAGTCGCGTAGTCCGTCGGACCTGTCAGCGCGGAAAACATGATCACATCATGTATGGCAAGCCCTCCACAGTCCGCTTGGATTGGTGTAGAGTTGAAAGGGAGGAGGTCCTGCCTACATTGACCACTTTGCGATGCAGATGGCCTACTGATAACCTGCCACTCTTACTGGAAGACCAAAAATAGAAGAGAGCGGGCAGTTCAGGTTTATGGATTACATACGACGAAATATTTGAATTTATTTTTAAAAGTTGTTGCTCAGTGACCGCATCCAAACGTTTTTTTCAGAAGAAGTTGGAGCAGAATTTCCTCGGTTCAAACTTGTGGAGGAGCAGAGTGCAACAGTTGTTTCGCTTGAACGTAGAGACGATGGGATGCCGGTGGTCCGTGTTCCTGTGAAGACGGTAGTATGCGCCTACCCAAGGGACGACACACAACCGGAGCGAATCCTTTTCGATTGTCCGGCCACCGAATCACACCCCCATGCGCAATTCCTACTGCAACAACGAATAGGCCCGTTGGATCCTCCTTCTGGCTTTTTACATCTTTTTGGTCCACCCAAATAATTGTACTCACTCTTAGACTGACTGTGATAATTGGCACGGCGAGCTGTTGTAAATTCTTATTTCTGGTTACACATTACATCGGAAGGAATGGTGGCACCTTTTAAAAATTTTTCTTTGAAAAAGCAAGGAATTGTATATTCATTGTAGCACAAAATATGATAATCTCATAATGTCGTTGCGTAAAACCGTTGTTAGCTACTGAAGGGTACTGATACTATATGCAGTCCTTTTGTTTTGAGTAACTTTGCATTTTTATAAAGAATTGACTGCCGAAATTTGTCTTTTTTCCTATAATTTTTAAATACATTCTTTGTTTGTTCGAAAAAGGTCTTCTTTATAAGCGTTCAGGTTCGATCAGAACTCATGAAATAGTGCTTATTTTAGCTCATTTTAAATGTATACGTGTGTACGGATTTTGTTTGTTCGTTTAAATGACGGATTCCTCTTAACGTCTAGAAACTATTGCCCGGGTCTATTTTCTTCAGTTTTCTAACGAGCCCATCGTTTTGTTCCAGAGTTTACATTTAATTGTTTTAGTGGTCTTTTCTTTTGCGCTCATTGCATTGCGAAATTATTTTTCAGGAAGAGGCCTTAGGGGTGGGCTTGTCTTTTGATTTGTTCCTGAGTCGGTTCCCGGCGGACGGAGCACTTTCGCAAAGAGGAGTGTGGCATAGTTTGTCGAGATCACTAAAATACAACAATTATTTTGTTCATTTGTTGAGTTAGAAAATGAGGTTTACATGAAGTTTGTTGAGCAGGAGATGTGGTGGCCCACTTGTGACTTTCGTATTTCAGAAAGTTTTGCAGAAAAGCGTGTAACGATGAAGAAAAGAAGTTTTTATTGGAATTACGAGATCGTTAGGATACTTAAGTGCAACGGTTTATCGCTGCAACAAGGGTTCCGTCGCGTTGCTTGTGAAAAAAGTTCCATCTCAGTAGCTTATGGAAAAAAAAATGTTGCCATGAACCAGGAAGGCCGCTAAAGACAAATCGGACTAGCTTGCTGCGTTCATTCATCGTTTAAGTTATGACCCATTTGAAAGGGTTCCAGCATTCATGAACCAAAAAGGTGGTTTCGGACAGGTAAACCGCGAAGCAGTATTAACGAACTCATGAAAGGGAGCCAAACAGGTTCATATAGCTTGCGGAAAAAAGGCGCAGTGTGGTTCCTTTGAAGGTTGTGGTACTGGGTTTCTCGCTTCCGAAATCCTAAGCTGTGATTAATAGGTGAAGTATGCGTATTTCGTGATTTCGTGCGTGGCCCAACCGAACTGAGTTTACAGCATCTTCCACAGATCTGGGCTTTGATGATGGAATACAGCACTGCCTGTCAGTGGAAATTTTCATCGATGGAACACAGATTTATTGTAACTTTTCACTCTCCTTGTTTCATTGGCAATCAGAAGTTTTAGGTTTATCCATATCATTTCGGCAACTTCACAACATCGGACATTGAGCGCAACGAGACGTTTATCATTATAAACTGTAAGTTGAATTGGCTGAAGTACCCGTTTTCTCGAACACTTGGGAAGTGAACTATAGAGGCTTGGGCATTCATACATAAAGCTTCGACTTGGCAAATTTTGCTAATGCGGAAGGTCGAGGAATGAATAATCTAAAATGAATACGTCAATAATTGTGAAATAAGTGCTCGTTTATGTCACTTTTTCAGAAGCAAATATACCACTTTCAGATTTTACCAAATGTCGTGGGGAATCGATGCATTAAACATAAATCTGCGGCTTGTATCGTTTTCCTGTATCCGTCTGATGCAAGTTTAATGTGCTGCTTGGCATTAAAAGTTTCACTGCATAGTTCTCTTGCATTATTCGTGCGTATTATAATACGACAGAAGAGCTGTTGGTGTTGGGATAGTAAGGTGGAAGGCGTACATCGTGGATAAGGAGGGAGCGTACGGTTATACAGATGGGGATTTCTAAGTGAATGTCGAAGAAAAACATAGTCCATCATAACAGCAAACTTTTGTCATCGATATAATGACCGTTCATTAAAAAGCGGGTTATTTAATCGTTTCCCACGCGGATGGCGGCACATAGCGCAGTCGATTAATCCCGCGCACAACTGATGATCAAACGCTGATTTGTGGTGCGATAAGTGCAGTTAACGAAGCTATGAAGAGCTGTTTTCGTTAATCGTTTTAGCAGTTATGAGCCCGTCCAAAGAATACGGTCACATGGAAACGTCTATGTTCACCGAGAATTGACAGTTTTTATAAAAGATCCTTCGAGGTTTTCTCTGAGTTACTGGAGCTTATGTGTTAATTACGGCGTGACAATTCGAGAAACTGCTATCGCTGCATTAGTTCTCGCTGAATGTTATCTCTAGGTGTGTTCTCTGCCCTTCTGTACGCTTCTATTGCAAAAGTCGGGGTAGATCGACGCTCCCCCCCCCCCCCCCCCCCCTCCACGTAACTAACTCCTCCTCTGCTTGCTATGTCCCCTCACAGAAATCTCCGCACGTTCTTAACACTACTATCATTCGCTGGAAGGGTGGTCCGGTTAACAAAGTAAATTTGAAAACGATGGAAATACTGTCAATTCTGACCTACCCCTTACACCTTGATTCGAAATAACGTAAATAGGCCATCAGCTGAAAAATGTGTCCAAGTTGTTTTCTTTCTAATAATCACTAAGCGATAGTTTGGAAAATTTTTTGGCAGTTAGGCGATTGGCCAGTGTGAGTATTTGCGGCATTTTAAAATAATCGGCCGCACGCACGTTCGAAATTGTGTGCTCGCCATACTTCTCTTGATTGATTCAGCGTGCCTCGTCTTAACATCGTTGCCTTTGTTCTGCAGTCCCATCATGTCTGTGTCCACTGCGGAAGTTACGTAACTTTCTTTCGTACCTAAAATGGTCAACGCATATATGAAGCATTTTTTTGATTTCTATTCGTACAATGCATTTCTTGCTGGGACGCAATCAACGTGGGAAGTTTACTTTCCATTTAAAAATCGGAGAGTTCTCAGATGCGGTAATGAAGGGAGAGAGTCTCACTTTCGAAAACTTCGAATTTTGGCACATGCCTCTATATTAGCACCGATGACTCAGCATCTGTCCGCAATTACATAATTTTGTTTCGATATGCCGTTTAAGAGACCCATGTTTCTTTCCAGTTTCCAATGATTGAAATTTCCCAGCTCCTTCTATGACCCTCTGTTCGATAATCTTGGTGGCTGGAGGGAGAAAAATCCTGAACTGTATGGCTCGATCAATGGCTGTCTGAAAGCGCACAGAGAGTTCGATGACAAGAAGAAGACATTTCGTAATGCTTGTGAGGTTATTTAAACGAGGAGGTTTTGTTTAAGGGCAGCGGAGGGTACAAAGAACGAGGGGTACATAGGCTATGATAACGAATTCTTTGTGAACAACTTCTCCCCTATGGATCGCATGTTTAGGAGCCGGGTACAGTAACCCATCAGGGGGATGAGCTGCATCATACATACGGTATGGGGGCAACTACACCCCACTGTAGGAGCGTGAAGCTTTCGCAATAAATCGCTGTTTATCGACCTACTTAATTTGTTGTTGTTGGGACGCGAACAATACAACATAAGCGTGTGCATAAAGTTTCTATGAAGTTTTTGCCGAATTGCTGGAAGTATCCGAAAGCATTAATTTTCAAAATTGGTAATCTGCTGAAACAACTGCACCAAAATGTTCATTTGCATATCTGAGTTACCGCAACGAGCCGTATCCGTCATGTCTTTTCGCCGTTTGCCAACACTGTCACCAGCGGTAGTTGGAAGTTTACCACTATTGTCGACAATTTTCGTTTTTCTTTATGCTTGTTGAAGTTCCATAGGTCGGTGCAAGCTTGATTCATTTCCTAAAAGACCGGAAGGAAATGCTGCTGACTGCTGACTTTTGACAGCACATCTGAATGGTGTCAATTCCGATGAATGGATTGCATGTAGTTAGAGTATGTATAACTTGAGCTTTCTTTCAAAGCAGCTTCATGCGAATTGTTAGTCTCATTTTACCCTCATGAGAACATTTTTGGATGCGAATAAAGATGATTCTCTTTGATGGGTAATAGAGGAATGCTTGATTCACAATATATATTCCGTTTCAGTGCCTTTCAATTGCTAGTATGTGAGAACTCGCACAACGGTACCATGTGCACAATGAACTCACTGAACATAATTTCCATCGAAATTTCATCTTCAAACACTTGAAGAATTTTCAAAGAAAAAAATTTCGGGTATATTCTATAAGTATTATAGACATATTCAAAAGATGCCTGATCTCCCTAAAATTTCATATAAATACGACGGAAATGAAAACTGAACAATTCTGTGCTGGATAGCAGAAACAGTATAGTGTTGTTATAATCAAAAAAATAAAAATAAAAGGAGAAATTTCTCAAAGTTTTTTACGTTACTTTGAATCACTCTATTGTCATTCACACGTGTAGTTCTCCATATAAGATCAGCATCATTGGAAGTCGGTATTCCTCTTGTTTTCATCATCACCTTTTCAAGCAAACTAACAGAAGTACACATGCCATTGAGGATATATACAAATAAGATGAAAAAAATACATATGTACAAACACATGTGTGCATTAGAAACATTCAAATGTCGAATGAATTAAGGCGACTACCAAATATCGAGACGGTTTATGTTTCAAATATATTTCCGTAGGGGCTGTTCAAAACACTTACAGACCTAAGCTGGGCGTTGTCGAAGAAACAGTTTGTGGAGCACGTTTTGCGAGTTACCTGTGTAACATAAGCTCCACGCTCACATTCTTCAGGGAAAGAGAAAGTGCTTTTAAATAATATATCCGGAAAGTGTTCTACGATTTTATAACAGGCAGTCAAACCAGAATTGTCCTGCGATATTCTGAGGATCCTAGTTTGAAAGCCTTTAAGCGAGTCGGATAGTCGGGTGAGAAGGGTCCGAGGAACAATTTATGAAACGCCATAAAAGTGAAATATTCCCGAACCTTATCAACAATCCTCACACCCGCAACGAGATGGGGGAATCACACTTACGTCAGGTATTCTGAAACAGGACGACAGGATCGCTGATTTTTGTTGCCTTCTCAAATATAGTATCCTTTTGAATGCGCCGTTCTGTAAAAGTTTTGGAAAAAATAGGTTCGCTGTCGAAATCACACCCTTTTCTTCCCTTTCATCAAGGCGCCATTCCAAACGAACCTTATTGCCTCATTTTCAGTATTTTACTCAAATGTCTTGGCTCTGTTGGCCAAATGGATACTTCGTATAACCGAACAGCCGCTGTTTCAAGCATGCAGATACCGGAAAAGTGTTTTTTTTTCTTCGGCAGCACGGCAGGGTTACTTACGATCTCACGTAGTCGGATTGTCACCCAACTTATTCGATGAGTCCTTCCAGGTACTTGATGCAGGAAGCGCCAATTCTAGCGTTCACAGAGTTTTGACAACGCCAGGGGATCGAACTATTTACTTCTTCGGAGGTTCCAAATGCTGCCAAGCTTCTTTAGCAATACCAGTTACCAGGACTTCGGTCCTCAGAGGAACCCCCATGTCCAATTTGCTAACATACAACTCCACAAAAAGGAATATGGACAGTCACAAAACAGTACGAAAGCGCGCCAAGGTGCTGCATTATAATTCAGCACTTCCCAAGCGCATGTGAAGCGTTTCTGATGAACAACAGCAATCTATTAAAACTACGAGAATAAATAAAACTGTAATATGCAACGCAATTACGCACAGCAGCACGGCAGCAGATGAATAGTGGCGCACGCGAATACAGCAGCTAATTTAATGCAATTGATGCGAAAATAACAGTAACTAATTACGTACAAACAGCGATGTTAACAATAAGAAAACGAGGCGAACGGAACTAAATAGGAGGTGTGAGAGTTAGCCAAAAGCGAAGACTAAAGCTAAAATTAAAAATGATTAGGGAATAGAGGAGTAAGGGACTTAATAAACTAAATAAGTGGTCGTCTTTAGGTTAGTTGATAGGAGGTGACTGATAAACACCGAAAGGTTCTATGCTTCAGCGATTTTACGAGGGAGCTAATTCCGAATACGAACAACTCTGAATCGAAAGCTGTTCTGTGAACATCACAGAACAGCTTTCGTGAACATCACAGAACAGGTTTTGCAGGCTAACTGATAACGATGGGGTCGACGATCATGCTGATCAAGAAGGGTGAATAGGCTTCTCAGGAGTGCAACAGAAAAACTTCTGACAATTTCGAAACAAAGGGCCAGATCAAACTTAAATCCACGATATTCCAACGGCTCGAGACCAGATGCCCTTAATCTAGCCTCATAATCAGGTATACAGGGTCCAACGAATCATCTACGAAATGCCATGCCAGTACAAATTCCATGCAATATTCCACAACTGGATGGCACTATACAATACACTCTTTACGGTAGTGTTCAATGCATGTGTTGCAAAGCGCGAAGAGTACCGTTGGCTACCTTTAACGCTTTCGCAGCTATTTCAGTGCTGTGTAAGTTCCAGTGCAAGTCTGGACAAAGCTCCACTCCAAAATGGTGGATCCGAACATCCGCAGATGGCCAAGTTTTGTCGTCCGGCCGTAGAAAGCACTCATGATGAAATCAACATGAATAACAACCCCGAATTTCTTGTTCGAGACGTCTAGCTGCCAGGATTTTTACCACTCACCGAAGGCATCGAGATTTCTTCGCAAAACGTAAAAATCGACAGTGGGGTCATCATGCAAATTTGTGACAAACTGTTCGCAGGTGATATTTCTATATCACCTGCGAACAGTTTGTCACAAATTGTCAAAAATTTGTCACAAATTCATATCGTACAGTTTGTGTACGATATGAACAACAACGGACCAAGAACAATCCCCTGGGGAATACCGCTGATTTGACGGCGATAGATGGGAAGGTTATGTTACAAAGCGCTGCTCTGCGTCGATGGCAAAAAATTCGAAAATGAAAGCGAGAGTGCGGTTCGGTTGACCGTGAAGGGGTGGAAACTTTGTGAGTGCATGTCGTTCGACTAGCAGAACCTGTAACAAATGTCGCATTAGAGGATCTAGATGCAACACCTTGAGGCGCTTCTGTTATGGGCTTCCGCTGCCAGCGATCTTGAGAGCTTATATCATGCAAATATGTGTCATGCTTTCCCACGGCCTAACAACTTGCAAAAACAACATCAGATAAAGCAAAACAGCTGTACCTATTTTGCCTCAAGTCGAAAGAATTTACTGATCCCAAAATGCAATCAATTTCCCCAGCCACCTCTTCATGCCCGACTCTGACAGTGATCCCCTCATAGGCAAGAAAATTCGGATGAACCCAGCTTGGATTTGCCCAAATTTTCTAGGCAGTCATTTTTTTAAAACAATAATAAGAACTGTTCAATGTTCAGTGTCCTCTCAAACCAGCCCACTCAGGCATGGTATATGAAAACATATTAGTCAACTCCATATAATGCATGCAGTAATTTTTCCAAATTGCCTCAACCCCTTTATGCGTTAAACAGTGTGCCGCCTAATTTAGTTAAGCTTAAGGCTTTGTCTATGATGAGCACATATTACCTTTTGTGTATCTCCTTGAAAGTTTGCCGTGACGTAGGAATTCTTCGAAGTAAATTCGTAAAACTCGACATACATGTCCAGTCTTTTATCCATCTTTCACGACAATGCAAGGGTCGATGAGCTCATGCTCGTTGAATCAGGTAGCGATGCTCGGCTAAGTCTATTTTCGAGTACGTAGCGAGCAAGAGGCTGGGGCTGCAACAGTTCGCCAGCGTTGCAGGAGGACATGCGTGACACGTGCCAGTGCCTCACCGTCAGCGTTACATTTGTCCGCCTCTTAACGTCACATACATATGGCATGAGCTTTACGTTATCGAATTACTAGACCTCTCGCTGAAATGTGATGCTTTCTAACTGGTGCTTTTGCTTTTATTTCTTTTTTTGTCCTCAACGTGTGCAAAAAATGTGCGGGCAGAACATATGAAACGCGACGCACATGCTCTCTGTTTCACAAATACCGTCTATACTTTAACAGACGGTCATTTAAGAGGTACCAATTTTTAGGTCAAGGCGAAATAGTGTTATAAGTGTGGCTTCGCTGACGTGAATTTAGTGCATGATAAGAGACGTGTTTCTAACTGGCGATTTATTTTATTTATATGAACATACAGTCTGTTTTACAACCATTCGAAAATTCCTTTATCAGAAAACAAACAAATGCTCAGCTCAGGCGAATTGCAACAGTGACGAAGCATGACTAGTACAGCGAACAATTCATCAAATAGAGCAGTTGAACGAATCATAAATGTGGAATACAATGGAGAGAGAACAAAGAAAAAATGAAGTGTCTGAATATGAACCGTAAAGTGACCTGACCGAAAGGGCATCTCTGCATCCCTGTAAGGCACATTTCTCAACTTTTAAGTGAACGACATAAGAAATGTTTATCAAATATATGAAATGCAAATGAATAATCGATGCGTTCTTTCGCTGTTTCGTGATAAGGAAAACGCCAAAGTTGTGTACCCTATTTTCAAGAAAATCTAACATTGAAACGCAATTTGAACCTTAAAACAGATTGTTGTTTCAACTCGGCAAAACATTGACAGAGAAACTGATGAAGAACTCACGTGCACGCCGCATTTAGTTAAGGCTGTCGTACGGAGACTGTTGTTAGAGAAGAGGATGCTTGAAGGGGCTAAGGAAAAAAAAAAAACGTTGAGTTGGTATCGACGAGTTGAAACAGTGGAGCGTCTCATTTATACTTGCCTTATGCTTGGCTTACTCCATGTGCTCGGTTTGCTGCACTGGCTGCTCAATGGGAATCGCTTCTTCGGGGAATTCAAGTTCCCAGATTCGTTTCAAATGTTTCCCCTTCACGTCTCTCGGTGTTCCAAAACCGGTCATACCTTTCTGCAAATTAGCTGAACGCTTAAAGAATAAGTTTCTAAATAAGAACGGCTGTATTGTTTTATCCCACCTCCATGATCATCGAATGATGTATTTCAGGGAATTCCGTTCATCGAGATTAGGTTAAGAAGGGCTGCTCATATTGTAAATGTCTCTTGGACTAGTGGCTGCAAGGTACTGCTCTACTCAAGGCCAGTGAAACTGTTGGCAAATAGGGCGCTTCCAGCACAATTCCACACCTCTCAATGAAGCAGCCTTTTGATGCGAACAACAGCTTCACTTTTAATTACGGGCTGGCACTTTAGAAATTCGAATAGTTGTCTCAATAAAATTTGTCATGTGCTGAAATAGTTTCCGACGAATCGGTATTTTTAAAATTGCTTTCAGCTTTTTTTTTCTGTAATTTTTGTGAGTTTCTTTGCCATAAATTTTCTCTAACCGTTTTATATCAGTCCCATCTCTAGCTCAGGACTGGTTAGATACACGTCATTTCTCAAGTTCAGCAGCATAGTCTAGTGCTGACAGAGCAGTCTTGCTTAGAGAAATCCCAAATTGAAGGGCATTATCAGAAGATGGCGATGCGTTACAAACTACGACCTCGATCACGTCTCATTTTGATGCGCTTCGATTTCTTTTTACTTTAAAGCTCGTATGATTCGCAAGGAACATGTATTCCTCCAACAGCGTTTCCCATCCCTGACACCTTATGTTTATGCCACTACCGATTCTTTGACTTAACAATAAAATCAAACAATAAAACTACCGTTTCCTTGTTCTTGTAAACACTCGCTTTTAAAAGCCTATTACATCGCCACAACACTAATCATGTTATGACAGTCTGTAAAGGTAGATAGAATTTGTCCAATCAAGAAGATGCAGTTTTTTGGGCATGCAGCCAAGAGTTCCATTAGAAGATCTGCATAATAACAGTGATTATATATGGTTGTAGACGAATGTGGCTGTTTTCTTGATTTCGGATCGGGAAGCTGAATACCTGAGATTCGTATCGGTTCGTGCCTGATTGCAGTCTTACGATAGAGTCTGTTGCACGCAGCTGCTCTATTGTCCATTTCTTTCCTCTATCCGCAAATACGACAGGGGTCGCGGTGTTTCGAGGCATACCAAATCCAGTTTTACCCTGAACTTCGCAGTCTTCGTTCAATCAACTACTCCTTCGATGAAGACCAAGTTCTGCTTATCGGATTGTGTCGAAAGTTGTACATTTTAAAAAACTCACATAGGTCACGAATATGTTAGAGGATGTACAAAAAGTTTGGCTCAGATAATATACTAGCTATTTGAAAATTCGTAAGCGAAGAGCAGGTTTGTATGCAACAAAGCTTTACAAGTGATAACTAAATGGCTTCACTGTTTAAAGAACGGCTGCGTTACATTGAGGCAAGCAGTGGCTTCTGAGCAAAAAAAAAAGGAAGTCATGAGAGAAACATGCGTTGCATCATCTGGCCTAATAGCTTAACGATTGTTTTCAGAGTACGAGAAGGATGATGATTGAACGAGTGGATATTGCGGTAGGACACGAGCGATACGCGAGTAGTTTGTCTGACTTTTTGGTGCTTGACACGTGCATGGGAAGGAGTAATTGCGCGGTTAGGTTGTGGGAAAGGTGAATAATTCATCTCTTCCTCAAATCACATTCCGCTCTCCCCAAGCGATACACGCAGTCACTCGATGAAGGAGGGGAGGGAGGAGGGG
>JPKZ01001211.1:302150-341072 GCA_000803305.1 Toxocara canis | reverse complement strand
TGGGTGGGTGGGGGGGGGGGGGGGGGGGGGGGGGGGGGGGGGGAGGGGAGTGAAAGGTGCGAAAGGAGACGGGAACATACCGTCAGTCTGACGCAATTGAGCCAACGTCCATCGGCCGACTCGTTTGGGTTGGCCTTGGCCTGCGACACGGGTTTCCATGGTCGCATGCGGCTGCGCATCGTCTGAAATTCGAATTCTCACCATCACCGACTATTAAGTAAGCTGGTAAGTCATCAGTCCTGCATCTCTCCTAGGCATCCCGCTTCTATAATTCTTCAAGGATCCCATAAATTCAAACATTCATAGCCGTGAATTACAAGTAAAAGAACGAACCGTTGTTTTGTTATTATGAACGATCATTGGCAGCGTTGCCCCGCGAGGAAGCTACGATAGCCCGGCAGTCATCTACGGACCCAATAGTTGAATCGCCGCAGCGAAAGCAACTGCTCATGAACATTTGGAGCAATCCAAAGCAAGCTAAATGTGCACTTCCCTCTCATGCAATTTCATTAATAGCTTGTTCGACTGAAACGCAACAAAAAGCAACTAATGAAAGTAACAGTTAGAGAGAGAGCTGAAAAAAACTCAGCGAGGAGATTTTTTTAAAAAATTTTTTGCCATCATAAAGCTAAAATTTCGCTTGCCCTCATAAAAATTTATCTCTATCCAAAAAATTTCTTCCGTTCAAAACGCTGAAGCACGCCCCTGAAATAGGTGAAAAATAAAAGAGTTAGAGGTTCATCTCCATTTATGCGTTCGCTCACTTTGCACTATCATAAGAAGAGCGATAATACGCCAAAATACCTCAAAGACAAGAGCTAAACTTTTGAGATATCTTCGTCGAAAATTATTGTTCAGTGAACTACCAAACTGAAAATGTCATTTGCTGCAGAACTGCCATATGCTGAGATGGTGAAGGAGTTTATAAATTTTACCGGTCACAGGCCGAGATGGCTGCAGAGTCTCTAAAAAGTTTCGTTTCCTCATTAAACCGATTCAATGCTCCGGCCACGTTTTCACGTGTAAATTTAATAACGTCTAATCAGCACAGTTTAAAAATGAACGTGAACATAACGAATGAAAGGAGGTGGCATTTGGCAAGCTGTTTATCTTGGTGCGCAACAGCACAGCACTCTGCGTCAGTAACCTGTGTGATCTCATACTGCCTAACATGTGAGCAACTTCTCGCGAACTTTGTTCTAACAATGTGAGTAACAGACAAATTGCAGCTGGTATGACTTTTGCAATGAAACTTGAGTGTCGAGTCTCGAAATCGCTTTTTGTTGCAAGCGGCGAGAATGAAAGAACGAGAGCACAGAGGTCAAAAGAAGAGTGTGGTATTTCTAGCACATGAAACAGTTGAACAAATAAGCTCACATGCAAATAGCTTACCATTTATGCGATCGTTTTCTCGACAGAGTGGTGTGAAGCTAATCGATAGTGAAATAAAGTTCACGCCCATTAGTAGCAGTAACAGTATGCTAGGGAGCGGTATTGCATTATGCAAATAAGTGATGAGGAATCCGCTAATATGCTATATGCAGTTGAATTCGAACTAATTTTGGGGTTTTGTATGCGGTACAACGCCCCCAGATTGAGTACAACGCCTCGAACGATTATTGTTTATTTAAGAGAAGGCATACTGTTCTTGAGAGCGGCACGTTCAGCGCTCGCAAAAAAAAAAAAGCCAATGCCTTGCATTGCATTTTGCAAACACACAGGCACGCCTCGCCCATAATTATTCTAATCCATCCAGTCGCAGACCAATGCGCTCATTTGATCTAGCAGTCAGTTTTGAAACGGTTCTTGCAATGACGACCCAGTTCCAAAATTTGCACCTCTCATATTGAATCCTTTACACATTCAAATGATAGAAATCGCCTTTTCAGACAATCGTTCTAGGATTTCTGTTTATACAGGATGTAATACCGTGAAACTGCTTTCATGTAACGCACAAAAACAAACATTCCGATTCGCTTTCGCAGAAGTGGTTTTTTTTTTTTTAAATCTAACACGCACAGAGCGCTCTTTCTACGGCTCGTAACTGTACGCCTACTAAAGGAGGCACTACTTGCTTGTCCCTGACAAGGTGGATTCACAAAAACGTGCATAAGATGTACTTTCCTGCTCAGTGGTAAGTGTCTGAACGTGTCGGAGACACTTACTTCTTATGCGCTTGTAACTGGAAAGACGACAGAAAAAAAGCTCAGTGACCTAGGCGGAACACTACCTGGCGCTACGAAGGAATGGGATGGGGGGGAGGGGGCGAGTTGTGGGAGAAAAGGTTTGTAGCTGAATTCTCAAATTTTCCATCAAAAAACACTGGTGCTAGGAATTTTTCAAAAGATTTTCATCCGTCTTCATTAAGAAATGAAAAACATGCATTATTTCATTCGCATTAATAAAATTCTCACCGGATAAATAACCCCCCCCCCCCCTCCCTTGTTCCTTCAGATATTTCAGATTTGCTACCAGAACTAGCCGTTTGTAGGCCAATAAAAATGGTACCCCAGTCAATCGATAGGCGCTGTTTGTTGCGGACAAAAATTCTGCGCTTTTATGGCGCTATGCCGTAATGATAGTTATGTGCAGCACGCATTACTGCAATCTATAGTAGCTTGCGACATTCATCACCCCTGCTGCTCGAAGTGACGTCATTTGCCTGCAACCCATATGGCTTAGAAGTTCTACCATTGTTGCGAGTCCGTCCATCGTGGCTGGTCGTGCAGTGAAATTTCGGCATCACAGACTGTCGCACATTTGACGACTGGCTCGCATTTCGACTCTGGCCTCCTGCTTGCTGGTTATTTGCGAAGTGTGGCAGATCTCCAGTAAAATCGTTTTCGTAAGCAAGTCGGCACAGGGATAGCGGTTTCAGTTCGGCATAATTACCGTACGTTTGCGAGTTACGTACAGTTGGCGAAGCGGTCAATTCGGCGTATATTGGAAGGTGTGCATTTGGACTAAGAATTTTTTTCGCAAAACTCGTCACTTCTGGCATACTTTTTACGCGCTGCTTAGCTTCGTAACCTTCTGGCGTAACGGTTTTGTTGTGCATGTCCACCTGTTGTAGCACTCGCGTTTTTGATCCTTCCCATTCGTTGCCACGCTTCCGTTCATTTAATGTTGCTTCTTTTTGTCTCCCGTCTGGCACTTCTAATATGTGATGCGATTTCTTGACTGAGTGCGTTGTCGATGTGCGTCGATTATACTCATCCGAAGAGCGATGATTAGGCGCATCCGAATGATTGCTCGCATAGTAGTTGGAGGGTAAAGTACTTGTCTTGGATGGATCACTTAACCGAGCATGCTCAGAAATGGAGGACTGGTTAGAATGGTCGTGTTGATTGGTTGACCAGCTGTTGGTCTGAGTCATGCAGCGATGCTCTGAGCGTCGCTCACGTGTCTCCGTGTGCTGGTAGAGGTGAGCGTACGATGGCATTTAGCTTGGTGATTTGAAAGATGACGCAGTGGGCGACGTCAAAAAAAGACTGAGATGGATCCAAGGTCGGATTGCGCGGAGTGGCCGGGTGGAACGACTGCAACAGCTGAGTTCAGCTAGCAGGTGAGCGACGCGAACTCGAAATGTGACAGGTTGACATCATGCGCGCACTGCACATCGTTGTGGGGTGTGTGGTATGGTGCTAAGCACAGCCACACCATATGCCCCATGTCGTGTCGTGGGCCAGCCGAGCGCTTGCGCAAACAACACAAAAGCAATGTATAAGTGCATTGCTGGTCCTCAACGCAGGCAGGCAAGCCTTAGCCTAGATTCAGTTCCCATCTCACGGCATCGTTGGCATGATTAAAAACGCTTGAACACCGCCTCTGAGGATGCTACTGAAAGTGTGCATGCATTTGCTGGCCATCTATCCAAAAACGATGGTCGATGGCAAAATGAAACAGCGTAAGTTTGACTTTCGTTTCAAACGTGCGCTAAAAGATGCATGTGAACGGGATACACTGTTAGCAGACAAGTTGGTCACAACAAAAAAAAGATGCAAAATGTGTTCTACACTTGATAGATATCGCATTGGTGTGGGCGCATTACGATGAAGATGCGTATTTGCAAAAGAGGTTTTTTTGTCTTTATTGTTGTTCCTGACAACGAATGCAGAGGAGAATCTGATGAATAAAGAGATCCAGCACACGAATAACGCACGCATCCACTGAATGAACGCAAAGTGAACGAAGCACAGAAACTAGTTAGAAAAGAGGCGAACAGCCGCCATCTGTGTTAACACACATTGTTCTTTTTGTCAGCTTACTATTTGATGTTATTAAGCTGCATAGGACATGTCTAAGCACACAATCCGAGTTCTGCAACCGAGAAAACTCCACGTTCCGCACGCACAACACAAATTTGTCACATTTAACGTTAGCGCTGTGCCTGCGTTATGTTAACTGTTATTTTACGATCTAATCGATTTGCGCGTGGAAAATGCACTCACTTAGAGTTGGCACCTCAGGCATTCAGTCTAAGCTGAGACGATTCATCTTCTCTCTACTCGTTTTAATTGGCCGTGTGTACATTCTGCTCCGCAATAGGCAGCTTCATTTGTTTTCCTCCCCTTCGCTGGTCTATTTGGCGAATCGATATCGCACTTTTCCAGTAAATGAAACAGACAGTTGCACTAACGGTGCTGAGATTTACGCTTTTCAAATTGTCTCTGTTTTGTTGGTTTTTAAGTGTTTGCGGGGTGGGAGAGGAGTTGTTGTGCGGCTAGACGTTGGGAGGAAATTCTGTTTGCTATAGTTTCGAGGTTCATGCTTTCGGCATGAAGCGGCCGGTTTGCGACTAGAGGGAGATTATGAAGGTTTTCATGGCCAACTCTCGGATTCCTCCCACGTCCTTCCCTTCAATTAAAAACGTTTCGAAAAAATATGATGCAAACATTTTATGGTTTTTTAAAAAAATCTGTGGACAACAGCGGACACATTCCCAGGCGCTTCACGCTAGATGACTTCGCGACTGGCGGCTGGGTGCGAGAACGCTTCTCTCAGGAACTGTCAAGTTGATTTTCTTGTTTTTGTGTGGTCGTTCTCGAAACGGAAATGGTTTGATGCAACCACCTGATATACTTTTTTAAAACGATAACGAACTGTTGTATAGCTGCTGATATAAGTTTAAGATCACCATTTTTCATTCACAGGTTGTCAGGAATTCCAACTTAACTCATTTTTCTCATTTCAACTCTTCAGATTTGGAAGCCATGGTGGTAGTCCCGTTCCTGGAGGAAAGACGCGGAAAACGGTCATTTTCCACTTTTTTCCTCAGTGATGCAATTAAAAATTTTTCCACGTTATGTATTTATAACTAAACTACGACAGTCTGGCAGTCTAATTGATGTTGAAGAAGTTAAGGCAAATTTGAGGGGAACTGTGAACAGATCTATGTAATGAAAAATAAAACTCTTGGAGCGGAAGTGAGTTTGCTAGCTAATTTATTTGGTGCTAGTTGAAAACGATTTTGTTAAAACTTCTTAATGAGTTATTTGTTAAGCACTGGCAAAAAGCCGAAAACAAAATATGGAAAGGCATATGACAGAATCATTGATGCGTTCGATGCATTAAAGTATATTTTTTGGCAAGACCGTCTGAGACACCACTAAACGAACAAACCAGCGATCAGCGTATTCGACTCACTCGTTGGTCTAACTCATCTAGGACATGCCCTTCGTGCGCAGTCCTAACTAAAAACTAGCTCACTGACAAACAACCGCACAAACAGACATCTATCTCATTGTCATTACACTTTTCATACAAAAGAGGACCATTTTAATTCCGATTACTTTTTCAGCGATTTTTGTGTAACAGTTATTTCAACGGGTTCAAAAAACGGATTTTTTTGTATATTATGAACAGTCTTGAGGAAGCGTCGTTATCACCTAGTACGAATTTAACTTACTCCTAATGAGTGAAAGCCTACGTTAAGAGTACTGTTTGCGGTCAAAATTTTAATAACGAACACTTCAAAGTTGTACTCTAATCTAGTCACACCGTTGATGCGTTCAAAACTGCTTTTCCAATGTTTTACTTGTTTTTTAAAAAAGAGCATTGAAGCAGCGACGAGTAATATAGAAGGTTAGGTTACTTGACCAACTCGCTCACATGGTGAGGTGGCAGAGTCCGCTTCACGAATTAAATTTTAAATTCTGACTGCTTAACGTTTCACACTGGAGAATTTCATCGGATCAAATCGATCAATACAGTACTTCTTTTTTGATTTAACCCGGTTGTTTGAAATAATTTGCCGATTAAATAATCGCGAAAATTGGCTCGTTTAGCACACTGCATATTTCGGTTAGCCAACCAGTTTGGAAAGGCTTGCTGAAAAACGACGAGAATGGGCATTTCTCCTTCAAATCGAATCACAGCTTTTTGAGAGCAACAAAGTATCAGTATCATACTGAAAATACCAGTATTATACTCTCTTTACGAAATATGTAGAGAAAAATTGTTGTTATCTGTGGCGACTGGTAGCCCGAATTTAACAGCATTTCATTTCTTTTTCAGTCAAATTCGTTTTCGGTCGAATTTAGATCTGCTACATGTGTGTGGCATCGATTCTAAAGGGATGATATTCCGAGCAGGATGCAAGACAACAACAAAGCAACAAAGATGATCAACAAACCTCGATGAAGGACGCCGTTTTCCTCGGGAGCGGTGGGGGCAGGCATTTTCACTGCAACAACAACATTACTCCATTACATTTTTACACAAACTAGGAAGCGCGGACCGAAATACTCGTTTTCATTGACAGCTTCCACAGTCAAAACAAACTGAGCAACAATCATGCACTATAGCGAAGAAACAGCTGTTGGTTAGAAGAGACGGCTCGCTTTTCAACAGTAAAAATTCACCGTGTATAATTCTAACTCCATTAACTCTGTTTTCGTGATTAAAACGGAAATTTTCGTTCACAAAAGATTACGCTGATCAGTTGGTATAGGTAAATAATGCTCGTATGGTAATTTTCAGTGTCAGCAAGCTGAGCGACGGTAACAGCGATGGAAATCGTTATTCGGCCCCACAATTTGCATCAGGAGACAGCGTGGAGACAGAGTTGAGGAGAAGTACTTGAAAAAGCGACATCACTGGTCTGGAGGGGCTGTAGGTAGGGCGTAAAAGTCTGACGCCAAGTTGCTTTCTTGTGCAGACAGCCGACTGCTCAGGATTAGCGCTCGCTGAATCGGCTGTCACAGTAAGCGTTGACTGTGGGACTTGATGTCGCAGCAGAGCTAGCTTTCTGCGACACTTCTTTTGTGCAGTCGCATCCATTTGCAAAATGCGGATATAGCATCAGCCGGCTCTATGGAAGAGCGCCTTCTTGGTTGGTCCCCAACTGCCCAAACCTCCTATTGATCACATCCGTCCTCTACATTGCGATGCAAACACTCAGCTACCCACGCATCTTTTGTCGTTCTTTTGTAATTGCAACTCCGAATAACACTACTTTTTAAATCACGGTTTTAACCCGTTCGCCTACCATGCAATCCTGCATATTTTATAACCTCTACGCACGTTTACTAGATTTCTCCTGATTACTCATCAAGCATCCCATGCAGCGCTTGCTTTCAATGGTTCATGAGTTCTTGCATCTAACATTAAATCCCCCCCCCCCCCTCCCTTGTTCCTTCAGATATTTCAGATTTGCTACCAGAACTAGCCGTTTGTAGGCCAATAAAAATGGTACCCCAGTCAATCGATAGGCGCTGTTTGTTGCGGACAAAAATTCTGCGCTTTTATGGCGCTATGCCGTAATGATAGTTATGTGCAGCACGCATTACTGCAATCTATAGTAGCTTGCGACATTCATCACCCCTGCTGCTCGAAGTGACGTCATTTGCCTGCAACCCATATGGCTTAGAAGTTCTACCATTGTTGCGAGTCCGTCCATCGTGGCTGGTCGTGCAGTGAAATTTCGGCATCACAGACTGTCGCACATTTGACGACTGGCTCGCATTTCGACTCTGGCCTCCTGCTTGCTGGTTATTTGCGAAGTGTGGCAGATCTCCAGTAAAATCGTTTTGGTAAGCAAGTCGGCACAGGGATAGCGGTTTCAGTTCGGCATAATTACCGTACGTTTGCGAGTTACGTACAGTTGGCGAAGCGGTCAATTCGGCGTATATTGGAAGGTGTGCATTTGGACTAAGAATTTTTTTCGCAAAACTCGTCACTTCTGGCATACTTTTTACGCGCTGCTTAGCTTCGTAACCTTCTGGCGTAACGGTTTTGTTGTGCATGTCCACCTGTTGTAGCACTCGCGTTTTTGATCCTTCCCATTCGTTGCCACGCTTCCGTTCATTTAATGTTGCTTCTTTTTGTCTCCCGTCTGGCACTTCTAATATGTGATGCGATTTCTTGACTGAGTGCGTTGTCGATGTGCGTCGATTATACTCATCCGAAGAGCGATGATTAGGCGCATCCGAATGATTGCTCGCATAGTAGTTGGAGGGTAAAGTACTTGTCTTGGATGGATCACTTAACCGAGCATGCTCAGAAATGGAGGACTGGTTAGAATGGTCGTGTTGATTGGTTGACCAGCTGTTGGTCTGAGTCATGCAGCGATGCTCTGAGCGTCGCTCACGTGTCTCCGTGTGCTGGTAGAGGTGAGCGTACGATGGCATTTAGCTTGGTGATTTGAAAGATGACGCAGTGGGCGACGTCAAAAAAAGACTGAGATGGATCCAAGGTCGGATTGCGCGGAGTGGCCGGGTGGAACGACTGCAACAGCTGAGTTCAGCTAGCAGGTGAGCGACGCGAACTCGAAATGTGACAGGTTGACATCATGCGCGCACTGCACATCGTTGTGGGGTGTGTGGTATGGTGCTAAGCACAGCCACACCATATGCCCCATGTCGTGTCGTGGGCCAGCCGAGCGCTTGCGCAAACAACACAAAAGCAATGTATAAGTGCATTGCTGGTCCTCAACGCAGGCAGGCAAGCCTTAGCCTAGATTCAGTTCCCATCTCACGGCATCGTTGGCATGATTAAAAACGCTTGAACACCGCCTCTGAGGACTGAAAGGAAAGTGTGCATGCATTTGCTGGCCATCTATCCAAAAACGATGGTCGATGGCAAAATGAAACAGCGTAAGTTTGACTTTCAAACGTGCGCTGCGCTAAAAGATGCATGTGAACGGGATACACTGTTAGCAGACAAGTTGGTCACAACAAAAAAAAGATGCAAAATGTGTTCTACACTTGATAGATATCGCATTGGTGTGGGCGCATTACGATGAAGATGCGTATTTGCAAAAGAGGTTTTTTTGTCTTTATTGTTGTGTTCCTGACAACGAATGCAGAGGAGAATCTGATGAATAAAGAGATCCAGCACACGAATAACGCACGCATCCACTGAATGAACGCAAAGTGAACGAAGCACAGAAACTAGTTAGAAAAGAGGCGAACAGCCGCCATCTGTGTTAACACACATTGTTCTTTTTGTCAGCTTACTATTTGATGTTATTAAGCTGCATAGGACATGTCTAAGCACACAATCCGAGTTCTGCAACCGAGAAAACTCCACGTTCCGCACGCACAACACAAATTTGTCACATTTAACGTTAGCGCTGTGCCTGCGTTATGTTAACTGTTATTTTACGATCTAATCGATTTGCGCGTGGAAAATGCACTCACTTAGAGTTGGCACCTCAGGCATTCAGTCTAAGCTGAGACGATTCATCTTCTCTCTACTCGTTTTAATTGGCCGTGTGTACATTCTGCTCCGCAATAGGCAGCTTCATTTGTTTTCCTCCCCTTCGCTGGTCTATTTGGCGAATCGATATCGCACTTTTCCAGTAAATGAAACAGACAGTTGCACTAACGGTGCTGAGATTTACGCTTTTCAAATTGTCTCTGTTTTGTTGGTTTTTAAGTGTTTGCGGGGTGGGAGAGGAGTTGTTGTGCGGCTAGACGTTGGGAGGAAATTCTGTTTGCTATAGTTTCGAGGTTCATGCTTTCGGCATGAAGCGGCCGGTTTGCGACTAGAGGGAGATTATGAAGGTTTTCATGGCCAACTCTCGGATTCCTCCCACGTCCTTCCCTTCAATTAAAAACGTTTCGAAAAAATATGATGCAAACATTTTATGGTTTTTTAAAAAAATCTGTGGACAACAGCGGACACATTCCCAGGCGCTTCACGCTAGATGACTTCGCGACTGGCGGCTGGGTGCGAGAACGCTTCTCTCAGGAACTGTCAAGTTGATTTTCTTGTTTTTGTGTGGTCGTTCTCGAAACGGAAATGGTTTGATGCAACCACCTGATATACTTTTTTAAAACGATAACGAACTGTTGTATAGCTGCTGATATAAGTTTAAGATCACCATTTTTCATTCACAGGTTGTCAGGAATTCCAACTTAACTCATTTTTCTCATTTCAACTCTTCAGATTTGGAAGCCATGGTGGTAGTCCCGTTCCTGGAGGAAAGACGCGGAAAACGGTCATTAAATCCCCCCCCCCCCCTCCCTTGTTCCTTCAGATATTTCAGATTTGCTACCAGAACTAGCCGTTTGTAGGCCAATAAAAATGGTACCCCAGTCAATCGATAGGCGCTGTTTGTTGCGGACAAAAATTCTGCGCTTTTATGGCGCTATGCCGTAATGATAGTTATGTGCAGCACGCATTACTGCAATCTATAGTAGCTTGCGACATTCATCACCCCTGCTGCTCGAAGTGACGTCATTTGCCTGCAACCCATATGGCTTAGAAGTTCTACCATTGTTGCGAGTCCGTCCATCGTGGCTGGTCGTGCAGTGAAATTTCGGCATCACAGACTGTCGCACATTTGACGACTGGCTCGCATTTCGACTCTGGCCTCCTGCTTGCTGGTTATTTGCGAAGTGTGGCAGATCTCCAGTAAAATCGTTTTGGTAAGCAAGTCGGCACAGGGATAGCGGTTTCAGTTCGGCATAATTACCGTACGTTTGCGAGTTACGTACAGTTGGCGAAGCGGTCAATTCGGCGTATATTGGAAGGTGTGCATTTGGACTAAGAATTTTTTTCGCAAAACTCGTCACTTCTGGCATACTTTTTACGCGCTGCTTAGCTTCGTAACCTTCTGGCGTAACGGTTTTGTTGTGCATGTCCACCTGTTGTAGCACTCGCGTTTTTGATCCTTCCCATTCGTTGCCACGCTTCCGTTCATTTAATGTTGCTTCTTTTTGTCTCCCGTCTGGCACTTCTAATATGTGATGCGATTTCTTGACTGAGTGCGTTGTCGATGTGCGTCGATTATACTCATCCGAAGAGCGATGATTAGGCGCATCCGAATGATTGCTCGCATAGTAGTTGGAGGGTAAAGTACTTGTCTTGGATGGATCACTTAACCGAGCATGCTCAGAAATGGAGGACTGGTTAGAATGGTCGTGTTGATTGGTTGACCAGCTGTTGGTCTGAGTCATGCAGCGATGCTCTGAGCGTCGCTCACGTGTCTCCGTGTGCTGGTAGAGGTGAGCGTACGATGGCATTTAGCTTGGTGATTTGAAAGATGACGCAGTGGGCGACGTCAAAAAAAGACTGAGATGGATCCAAGGTCGGATTGCGCGGAGTGGCCGGGTGGAACGACTGCAACAGCTGAGTTCAGCTAGCAGGTGAGCGACGCGAACTCGAAATGTGACAGGTTGACATCATGCGCGCACTGCACATCGTTGTGGGGTGTGTGGTATGGTGCTAAGCACAGCCACACCATATGCCCCATGTCGTGTCGTGGGCCAGCCGAGCGCTTGCGCAAACAACACAAAAGCAATGTATAAGTGCATTGCTGGTCCTCAACGCAGGCAGGCAAGCCTTAGCCTAGATTCAGTTCCCATCTCACGGCATCGTTGGCATGATTAAAAACGCTTGAACACCGCCTCTGAGGATGCTACTGAAAGTGTGCATGCATTTGCTGGCCATCTATCCAAAAACGATGGTCGATGGCAAAATGAAACAGCGTAAGTTTGACTTTCGTTTCAAACGTGCGCTAAAAGATGCATGTGAACGGGATACACTGTTAGCAGACAAGTTGGTCACAACAAAAAAAAGATGCAAAATGTGTTCTACACTTGATAGATATCGCATTGGTGTGGGCGCATTACGATGAAGATGCGTATTTGCAAAAGAGGTTTTTTTGTCTTTATTGTTGTTCCTGACAACGAATGCAGAGGAGAATCTGATGAATAAAGAGATCCAGCACACGAATAACGCACGCATCCACTGAATGAACGCAAAGTGAACGAAGCACAGAAACTAGTTAGAAAAGAGGCGAACAGCCGCCATCTGTGTTAACACACATTGTTCTTTTTGTCAGCTTACTATTTGATGTTATTAAGCTGCATAGGACATGTCTAAGCACACAATCCGAGTTCTGCAACCGAGAAAACTCCACGTTCCGCACGCACAACACAAATTTGTCACATTTAACGTTAGCGCTGTGCCTGCGTTATGTTAACTGTTATTTTACGATCTAATCGATTTGCGCGTGGAAAATGCACTCACTTAGAGTTGGCACCTCAGGCATTCAGTCTAAGCTGAGACGATTCATCTTCTCTCTACTCGTTTTAATTGGCCGTGTGTACATTCTGCTCCGCAATAGGCAGCTTCATTTGTTTTCCTCCCCTTCGCTGGTCTATTTGGCGAATCGATATCGCACTTTTCCAGTAAATGAAACAGACAGTTGCACTAACGGTGCTGAGATTTACGCTTTTCAAATTGTCTCTGTTTTGTTGGTTTTTAAGTGTTTGCGGGGTGGGAGAGGAGTTGTTGTGCGGCTAGACGTTGGGAGGAAATTCTGTTTGCTATAGTTTCGAGGTTCATGCTTTCGGCATGAAGCGGCCGGTTTGCGACTAGAGGGAGATTATGAAGGTTTTCATGGCCAACTCTCGGATTCCTCCCACGTCCTTCCCTTCAATTAAAAACGTTTCGAAAAAATATGATGCAAACATTTTATGGTTTTTTAAAAAAATCTGTGGACAACAGCGGACACATTCCCAGGCGCTTCACGCTAGATGACTTCGCGACTGGCGGCTGGGTGCGAGAACGCTTCTCTCAGGAACTGTCAAGTTGATTTTCTTGTTTTTGTGTGGTCGTTCTCGAAACGGAAATGGTTTGATGCAACCACCTGATATACTTTTTTAAAACGATAACGAACTGTTGTATAGCTGCTGATATAAGTTTAAGATCACCATTTTTCATTCACAGGTTGTCAGGAATTCCAACTTAACTCATTTTTCTCATTTCAACTCTTCAGATTTGGAAGCCATGGTGGTAGTCCCGTTCCTGGAGGAAAGACGCGGAAAACGGTCATTTTCCACTTTTTTCCTCAGTGATGCAATTAAAAATTTTTCCACGTTATGTATTTATAACTAAACTACGACAGTCTGGCAGTCTAATTGATGTTGAAGAAGTTAAGGCAAATTTGAGGGGAACTGTGAACAGATCTATGTAATGAAAAATAAAACTCTTGGAGCGGAAGTGAGTTTGCTAGCTAATTTATTTGGTGCTAGTTGAAAACGATTTTGTTAAAACTTCTTAATGAGTTATTTGTTAAGCACTGGCAAAAAGCCGAAAACAAAATATGGAAAGGCATATGACAGAATCATTGATGCGTTCGATGCATTAAAGTATATTTTTTGGCAAGACCGTCTGAGACACCACTAAACGAACAAACCAGCGATCAGCGTATTCGACTCACTCGTTGGTCTAACTCATCTAGGACATGCCCTTCGTGCGCAGTCCTAACTAAAAACTAGCTCACTGACAAACAACCGCACAAACAGACATCTATCTCATTGTCATTACACTTTTCATACAAAAGAGGACCATTTTAATTCCGATTACTTTTTCAGCGATTTTTGTGTAACAGTTATTTCAACGGGTTCAAAAAACGGATTTTTTTGTATATTATGAACAGTCTTGAGGAAGCGTCGTTATCACCTAGTACGAATTTAACTTACTCCTAATGAGTGAAAGCCTACGTTGAGAGTACTGTTTGCGGTCAAAATTTTAATAACGAACACTTCAAAGTTGTACTCTAATCTAGTCACACCGTTGATGCGTTCAAAACTGCTTTTCCAATGTTTTACTTGTTTTTTAAAAAAGAGCATTGAAGCAGCGACGAGTAATATAGAAGGTTAGGTTACTTGACCAACTCGCTCACATGGTGAGGTGGCAGAGTCCGCTTCACGAATTAAATTTTAAATTCTGACTGCTTAACGTTTCACACTGGAGAATTTCATCGGATCAAATCGATCAATACAGTACTTCTTTTTTGATTTAACCCGGTTGTTTGAAATAATTTGCCGATTAAATAATCGCGAAAATTGGCTCGTTTAGCACACTGCATATTTCGGTTAGCCAACCAGTTTGGAAAGGCTTGCTGAAAAACGACGAGAATGGGCATTTCTCCTTCAAATCGAATCACAGCTTTTTGAGAGCAACAAAGTATCAGTATCATACTGAAAATACCAGTATTATACTCTCTTTACGAAATATGTAGAGAAAAATTGTTGTTATCTGTGGCGACTGGTAGCCCGAATTTAACAGCATTTCATTTCTTTTTCAGTCAAATTCGTTTTCGGTCGAATTTAGATCTGCTACATGTGTGTGGCATCGATTCTAAAGGGATGATATTCCGAGCAGGATGCAAGACAACAACAAAGCAACAAAGATGATCAACAAACCTCGATGAAGGACGCCGTTTTCCTCGGGAGCGGTGGGGGCAGGCATTTTCACTGCAACAACAACATTACTCCATTACATTTTTACACAAACTAGGAAGCGCGGACCGAAATACTCGTTTTCATTGACAGCTTCCACAGTCAAAACAAACTGAGCAACAATCATGCACTATAGCGAAGAAACAGCTGTTGGTTAGAAGAGACGGCTCGCTTTTCAACAGTAAAAATTCACCGTGTATAATTCTAACTCCATTAACTCTGTTTTCGTGATTAAAACGGAAATTTTCGTTCACAAAAGATTACGCTGATCAGTTGGTATAGGTAAATAATGCTCGTATGGTAATTTTCAGTGTCAGCAAGCTGAGCGACGGTAACAGCGATGGAAATCGTTATTCGGCCCCACAATTTGCATCAGGAGACAGCGTGGAGACAGAGTTGAGGAGAAGTACTTGAAAAAGCGACATCACTGGTCTGGAGGGGCTGTAGGTAGGGCGTAAAAGTCTGACGCCAAGTTGCTTTCTTGTGCAGACAGCCGACTGCTCAGGATTAGCGCTCGCTGAATCGGCTGTCACAGTAAGCGTTGACTGTGGGACTTGATGTCGCAGCAGAGCTAGCTTTCTGCGACACTTCTTTTGTGCAGTCGCATCCATTTGCAAAATGCGGATATAGCATCAGCCGGCTCTATGGAAGAGCGCCTTCTTGGTTGGTCCCCAACTGCCCAAACCTCCTATTGATCACATCCGTCCTCTACATTGCGATGCAAACACTCAGCTACCCACGCATCTTTTGTCGTTCTTTTGTAATTGCAACTCCGAATAACACTACTTTTTAAATCACGGTTTTAACCCGTTCGCCTACCATGCAATCCTGCATATTTTATAACCTCTACGCACGTTTACTAGATTTCTCCTGATTACTCATCAAGCATCCCATGCAGCGCTTGCTTTCAATGGTTCATGAGTTCTTGCATCTAACATTTACCACACGACTTCGTCAATTAAGCGATTCTTGCATAACTCTCGTATTGTTTTAAGATGAAATACTTTTTTCCTGCATCTCCTCAATTTGCTGATCTAATGTAATAAATATTGGTCAAGATCTAGGTCACATTAACATTTGGCGCACGAAGTGGTTGCGTCGTAGAAGAGTTAGCTTGTAACCAGTGTTATCAAATCCCGACAAAAAGGCTGGATCCCGCTCCGATCACCACCGAAGATGAAAATCTCTCAACTTCGGCTGCCGAGATGAACTGGATTTCGCTCCAACTTCAGCACCGACCTCGACGATTATCTAGCTCTAGCTCCTGCGCTCCAGGCCCATCCCGTGGTAGAAGCTGCCACTAACTCCGACTCCAGGCTCAGCTTTTATAATAACCTGGCCCCAGGGTTTATTTCTAGCCCTTACGATAACGAGGCTCCGACTTCGAAGTTCTACATATCTCGCCTCAACTCCCACCTGCTCTGGCCTTTACGATAATCTAGCGCTGGCTCTGACTCCGGCTCCGGCCTTCACATCAACTGGATCCAGCTCCAGCCCTGCTCTCCGGAAGAGCCAGGACTAGGCTCCAGCCTTCCAGAAACGACTCCAGCTCTGATTCCGGTCTTTACGACAGTCTAGCTGTTGCCGTATTTCGTGCTGCGACCTCTACGACTGTCTGGATCCAGCTTTGGCTCTAGCTATACCACTTGGCAGGATCAGGCCATGGTTTTGGCCTCAGCTGCTTGAGAGAACCTAGCTTCAACTCCACTTCCGGTTCCCGTTTTTACGATACCTTGGCTTCTCCCTGACTCTAGCTACAACCTCTGGAAGAACAGACTCCGGCCTCGGCTTCACCCTTTTCAAGAACCTAGTTGAGTCCCAGTTCTGATCTTTATGAGAGTTGGCTACGGCTCCAGTTCGGGTCGGGTTCCGACTTGGCTAAAGCTTTGAGCTTTCCAGAGTCCGGTTTTGGTCCCAACTTCGGCGTCCAGAATGACCCGACTGGGACCCTTGGAACCGTCTCCGGCTACGATACCTGGAACACTGAATCGGACTTCAGCTCCAGCCTTCAGGAACTTTTGACCCTAGTGCTAGCTCCGACCTCCGGAATCACCAGAACAGAACTGGGGATAATCCGCAAATGTCAAGATTTTTGAGGAGTAACCAGCCGCCGTCAGATCAACAAACATAGAAAAAACACTGAAAAGTCTGGAGAATTTTCTAGAAAAGTGCTAAAGGACTTCAAATTTTTTTACCTTTCGGCGTTTTAGCGTATTTCAGTTACCATCTTTTGTTATTTCTATTGCGTAAGGCTCCTTTGGCGCAGTCGTGATCCGCAAGAGTTACTCTTAAGATCGTAACCCACGAAACCTTTCCCAAGTTTCGGGGAGGGTCGCCGATGTATGACTGCAGTAATTTCTTGGCAGCGCAAATTCGCTGAACATCCTTCGCGATATCTAATGAATTTGCTTCGACAAGAAAAACCTTCGAAAGCGATTCTAGTCAACATTCCTAACGTTTCACCCAAACGTCGTCACAAAACGCAATAAGGCCGAATGTGATAAAACCCCATAAATCATATGAGCTTCACTTCGTTGGGGCGGGATGACAGGGAGAAGGAGGAGTAGGGGCGACGTCGGGAGCCATACAACGCAAGAAAAATACGAAATTTGCTTATGCGTTCAGAGTGTGAATTGAAATAAACCTTTGTTGTGGTCAGTTGTCTGGAGCGGAAAGTTAATGTGTCAAAATTGCATGCAAGTCCGTTACGTAAAGCTCTGGCAAGCTGGCTCGCCCTCCCCCCCCCCCTCCCCCAAGATCTGGGAAGGATGGAGGTTCTGGTTCCGGCTGCCGCTACAGCTTGCGAGATAAAGTGGCGTTCGCTCTACGCTTTCAAAAACTTGCTTCCAACTCCACCCTTTGAAAAAAAATCGCTTCAGATGCAAACAACCCATTTTGTGGTTGGCAATGTGCATATCAAAAACGTGAATCGTTCGTTCTTTTTTCCCTTTACAGGTTTACTAGATTTGCAGAAGAGATTGAATCTTTTCTAACAACTACATGAAATTTGTTTGACCAAAATTGGAATACTACATTAGCAGCTGCAACTGGCTAGCCTAGAATAGTGAAAAAGTGATTCACAATGGAAGGCTTTACGAAGCTATTTGTCGGTGCCTCATATCTCCAGCTCGCCAATAAACAGTAAGTTGAAAAGGCGGAATAGGACTTAGCTGGACGCCATGGAGTTCCGTCCCAGTTAAAAGCAACATTCAAAGAAAATGCAGGCTGGTTTTCGTTTTGTAACAGTTGAACCAATTAGAACCGCTCACTTTGGTAAACCTTTCTTGTTGGAATTTATGCTTCAACGAACGATGTGTGGCACAACCGAACGGAATTTTTGCTTACTTAGTGAACTCAAAAACGCGTCAAATGCTCTTCGATATATTTTTCGGTCTTCTATTTGGCCATGTGTAAATTCGCTTAATTGAGCAGCGTACTCCAAAAATAACCATGCATCTCAACGGAAACTGCATTTAATTGGCATACGAATTGTAGGAGGCAATATAATTTTCAAAAAAAAAAACGTTTCGGTAATCATTTTGAACAATAAAATATCCATACTTATATGCCCTCTTCCCACCAGTCCACTCAATTCATCTCCAAATTTTCAAAAGAATTTATAAGCTTTTTTTTCGCACTGTTTGACAGTCGCTGACAATAATTTGCGGACGAGAAAGCTTGGCTGTTTTCTTTTCGTTGGTTTCAGTATTCCACGGCGTCCAGAAACTGTGTTAGGAGCATGATAGTTATGCACCATATACCTAACGAAATGGAATATACAATAAATGGAAGCATTGTATATGGATTTATCTAGTAAGGTCTTCCTAACGGTGCTAAACAAAAGTATAAAATCGGTGGTCATTTCTAAAGTATCTGTTCTCAGTGAAACTGAAAACAAATGCAGCAGTAAGCAAGCAAACTCATTTAAATATTTCCCAATAAACACCATCACCAGTTCTTCATCAATGCAATCGGTTCAGCTCAAATAGTCAACATTTTCTTACGGAATAGTAGCGTTCATTTCGTGAGTTCGATTGCTTGCTTACCGTTGGAAGCCAAAGTTTGCACTTTCTTACTGGTGCAAATGAAATGAGGCAACTCAGAAACGACATCTACCTTCAAACTACAGCAAGCCGTCCGTTAAGAACACTCCCGTGTATGATATATAGCATAAAGAAAGAAAGTGACGTATGAGAGACATATAAAAGAAGCATAGGAACAGATAAGGAAGTGCATTGAAACCGCTTATATAGAGCTAGATTTCTGCAACGAAACGGCTAAATCGAGTTAACATTTTCACGTAACGGCGCACAGTATTGCTGCCTAATGAAGTCAACATGAAAACAGTAACAGTAAGTCCTTATAAAAGGCACCAAAGTGCGACAAATGCAAGCAAATCCGCATAAGCGTGAATACTTGAAGCAGTGGAGGAGAAGCGGCAATGTGGAACGAAAGAATGGTGAGCCAGAGCCTGGTTTGAGCTCGGCATGCGGGCAACACTCAGCCGAGCGCCGGTAAACTCACTTTACACCCGCAGGCATCCCCGGACCGAGCTTATGGTGAAGCAGAGCGGTCGACGGGCTTTGCCAGAGGAGATAAAGCAAGAGATAGTGCTGTTCGCCCTGGGCACAGGCTAAGAATAGCTGTCGAGAAGCTCCCCCTCATCCGGAGGCGCGCCACAACGCGCTCCTACCCGATCGCTTTTGTGATGGATAAAAGTTTTCCAATGATGCAATTAAAATTAGGTTCGCCGCTTCAGCACTACAGTTTTCCTCGACGGACGTTCTTCACCCATTCCCGAACACTCAATTTAGCAGCCTCTAAAAATAAACGAAAAGTTCAAAATCGCGAATGGAAATCACGTCTCACTGTATTCATTCGCACTCAATCAGATTGCAAAAAATCGCTGCCATAAGGAGAGCATCATTGTTTAATTTCTTCGAATCTCACTGTACGTGCGGTCGATTCGCAAGTTGGCAATGTTTTTTTACAGCAAAGATCTGCCTGAGACCGAAAATGTAGCAAGTGGTAACCGATCGAGCTTTTTCCAGCCTATTTGTTGGATAGCGAAATAATAGCTAAAGAAATCATACTTTTAATAGAAATATCGTAACTAAGCCGCGAACAACAAAGGTTCACTTGTTGCTGCTGCTTAATGCTTTTGTTCGATTTTGCCTCCGCATACTCTATGCGGGTAACGCTCGTGCAATGGTTATGTGATCACCGTTATGAAAGGAGAAAAAGCCTGATTGGTGTAGCTATTAGGCTCTATACGCGTTATTCTCCGGAAACACTTAGTCATCAGCACTTCGCCATTCTCAAACTAACTCTCAAAACCTGCCTCACTGAATAGTGTGCAAACAGGCTGGGTTGGAAAGAAGAGGAACGGCCGTTGGTCAAAGAGAGGGGAGTGGGGAGGGGGAGGGGGAGGAGGGGGAAGGGGAGACGGCTGACACAGAAAGGGAGGGAAATTAGCGATTCCCCTTCCTCCTCCATCCACTTTTCCAACTATGACGAAGGCAGTGCTCTGCTCACGTAATCGAAAATGGATGTTTCGTACCATTTTGCTGATCTCGCACTGTTTTCCTAAAATATGGAATTTCTTCCGATTTTTACGAAAACAGCGAGATACCACGAAAAGGCTACTTTCGCATATTGTTTTCCGATGCACTTTTGCACTTTCAGCTTTCTGGAATATACCATTCCCATGCAGTCATAGTTGGTTCATTTGTGCAGGGCCAGCATAGCCAAGCAAAATGTGCTTCAAGGAACTTCGTTGTTTACATCGACATATTTCGATAGCGAGTGTTCACCAAAAGCAATAGTCAAGATGTTTCTTCCGCGAGTCATGGTTGTCGTCACTTGCAACTTGAGCTGTAACGTGTTGTCTTTTCTCTTAGGAATACTACAAGTTCTTTTTTGAAGTTAAACAATTTGGATGCCTTGTTGAGTGACCATGGAGCCTGGCAAGGCCATGACACAATGTTTCTATAGTCTGCTGAAGGTTGATGGAACGATTGGTGAATCGATTGCTGTTCTGCGAGGACGCCTGTGTTCGATGTTTACTTTCAGTTACTTTATTGCCACTATTGTTTTTTTTTTCGGTTCTTATAGTTCCACTAAAAGGAGAGTGCTAAACGGCTTGAAAAAGCGACTTCGGCGGAAGCTCCTATAAGCTTCCATAGAAGGAGTTAGACCTACTTTTGGACAAGTTAAGCTAATGAGGTCGCCAGATTCCTAAGAAAAGCGTTCTACTTCATCCTCGTAGCGCGAGGAACGCAGCATCCTCAATCCCACTCGTGCTGTATTTGGGCGGGAACCAAGGCGATTGCAGTTTTCCGAGCAAACCCGTAGAAATTCATCCTTCAACGAATGCCACTTGCTTTGTCAACGTTTGAAGATTTGTGTAGTTCGAGAAAATTTTTTTCTCAACCAGACCAGTATGGGGAGGGAGGGGGAAGGGGAGAAAGGTTGTTGGTAAAACCTTGCACGTTAAACACTGTCATGCAGTCGTCAATTATCAGCAGGTCAGTCAAAAACTCAACTCGCTACGTTTTTATTTATATGAAAATGGTAGCCTGAACTGGTTCTGCAGTCGTGACACCCAACACGGGAATTACCGACACCCTAACCGCCTGTTATACCGAAAAAACGACGGAATTGTCGTTCTCGTAAGTCTGATGGTACGAGCTGTGATGAGGCGTTACGCCAATGATGTTTGTCTCAGTGGTGTCTGCGTGCTCTGTTTGAGCGTCGCAGTGTGCGCGTAGTGCATCTATGACGGCCTCTGGCCGCACCACTGGCCAACTTAGAGCGCAACATCAGTGCTTTATTAAGAAAATTTGCAAATATAATGAACGCTAGACTCAATAAACACGAAATGAAATTTAAACCGTTTATTCCACAATCAAGGATTTTAGCTCTCATGTAGTTTTCTCCTCGTCCGTTCCCTTCCATACCTACGTCAGTGCGTACCTTATAGTAACTTTCCAAAATTACCTCTGCGCACATTGTCGATTATCATCGTCCTCATAGCATCATCACCTTATTCTCTTCATGCCCTCCCCATATAACCTTCCAAGTGGTTGCTAATTGTAAATGTGGGTGGGCAAGACATTTCTTTCGTTTACGTGCATTTTGTAATCCTCTGAAAGAGTCGTACAGCTGCAGTGCGAGGTGCGTAAGCGTTGCGGTGTTTGCCTGCACGATGCCATTTGATGTTTGACAGCTGTTTTCCGTGCACCTGATGAAGTTCACGTCAGTATCGTTGTGCATGTGTGGTCTGCTGTGGCGGCTAGATTATCCACTTCAATCTCTGCCTCCTTGCGTTCGGCGAGAAACTCGATGGTGTGCATATTTTTGGACAGTATAACAGCTCGCCTCAGCTGAGCCTTTTAACAGCATATACAGGCGCCGTTTCTGCGTTGATGTGACAGACTTGCTAAAGAAGTGGAGACGAACGAACTTGTGTCCTTAACATTTGGGCGCTGACGATGCAGCCTTTCCAAAACTTTGATTTGGTAGTTCAAGGCCTGCATCGTACCTCACTTCTTTGCTTCCCCTACCCACTCCCCTCCCACTCCTCACCTTCCACTGTATCTTTGGCTGCATTATCTTTATCAAAAGATTGACATTTGCATCGTGTGAGACCAAATCTCGATCTTGGTCGCTAAACTCCGAAGTCGATATTTTTGTTTTTCATCAAAATACTTTCCGGGCACTAGAGCTTACATAGTCGTTTTGTTTGGGAGCCCTCGTATGCCGATTATAATTGCCATTTTCGATCTGGGCAACTATTCTGGTTCATCATTTGAAATTACTGGTGATACATAGACACACATGTGCACACTTGTACTTTTCCACAATGCGCTCTTGCGGTGGCAAAAGCATGTACAATGCTTCGCGTTTATGCGATCCAGCTTATGAGATTCAATAGGACGTGATTCGGCATATCCTACACTCGTGCTTGCGCTTCGCCTGTTACTTCGCTTAAGAAGTTATCGCTTAAGAAATTTTAGAGAAATCACTTTTAAAAAAATAGTTCCGGAAAAAAACAGAAAAAGTTATTTTAGGAAAAATTATTGCTCAGAAAAAAAGATTCCAGAAACCATCGCTCAGGAAATTACCAAATGACTACAGCGGACAAAACGCTTAGTGTCAACTGTCGAAGTGAAATTATCGATACGATGCAATAGGCGAGATATTCGTATGACTGTCGCATAAAACACTTAAACAGATGAAAATTCAAGCCGGACGGTCGGATAGTGTGCATGCGTTTTTCACAAACTTCGTCGGCAATTCAACTCTGCGAACTTCGACAATATATCAGTGCATGAGCGCAGCAACGACTCGAAGATAACTAAATTTTGTTTTAAAGTATCAAGTACACCCGAATATAGCTTCATATAATTTACAATGGTTCATTCGTTATTTTAGTTTGCACACAGAAAAAATGACTTCGACAGTGTGCATATCCGACCAGTGCAGAGGGGAGGTTAAATTCGACCTTTTTGTGTGTAGCGGCCTGGAAATTTTTGGCGCTAATTCTTTAGATGGTTGACCATCGTTTATGAAATGTTTTTAATGATTTGATTCCATGCACTTTAGCGACATAATTCTGCAAACTAAAGTTGACTCTAGATCCATTATTAAGGAAAACACGAATCTTTCATACATTGTTCCCTTCAGTCCCCCCCCCTCCCCTCCCCTCCCCTCCCTGCGCAACGCACACCATGATATGACATAATGCTCATCAGGTACAAGGGCCATCCGACGCAAGAGCCGACTGACGAGTTGATCGCTGCTTTGCGACAACTATGTTGAACAGCAGTTAGCAGCTTGTTATAGCGGCACTGTTTAAAGTTTTATATGTGATGCGGTTAGCTAAAAAAATTGGTACCTCACTGCAAAAATTATAATATTCCCGCGTTCAGAAACTTCAGTCTACCCGAACCATACCGGAGAAATGCATCACAGGAGAATGAGTAGACGCTCATAGTTATTTTTAAAACGACTTGCAAAACTTATGGAGAGTACTGACGAAGAGAGCAGCGACATGTATGCGCAAAACAGAAACCTTCATCGCCACGAAACAAAGAATGTGAACAACGGAAATAAATGAACAACGGAAAGTAGAAAACAGTAAACAGTCCCACAACTTAAAATATTTTGGTCACCACCTCAATGCACTGTTGTTCTCTTTCTAAAACACCATATAGGACATTTATTCCTCGAGGAATGACTGCTCTCTGAGGAGTTTATATCGAGGCAATCATATGTCGCAAGCAGACTGAAAATGAACGCTTTTTCCTGTTATAGCGAAGTTCATATTGGACGGACGCTGCTAAACTTGATAACTATAGATGAACTCATAATTCGGATTGGTCGTTGGGTAAAGAAAAATAAACACTGAGCAATTACTTTGGATTCAGGAATTCGGATTTAGATAGTATTGTTGAAGCGAAAATGCAGAAAGTTTCATGTTACGAATGAATTCTTTTTGCCATCTCTATACAAATTGTTGCAAGGGGGAACTGTCTAGGTGTGATTTCGGATTTCGGAAGTTTCTTCTTCGTTTCTTCGATTTTTAGTTTCGGGAGTTTCCCTCTTGCAAATATTTGCCCCCATTCTTCATAAGGATCGCAAATAAATGTGCGCTTTCTAGAAATGGTTACCGTCCATGCGTTTTTTATGACACTTACATTATTCGTTTCCTCATTTTATCGCAAAATTGCTGCAAATATCTTTATGTTCTCTGAAACAAGCAGTTGGATGCAATGCACTATTTTCTACTCTTACAATTATTTCTTAGCCTTTATCTTCTTCAAAAATACTCCGTCGTATTTCATCAGTGAAAGTATGGTTTGGTCATTTAGAATCATTATAGTTAGCGTAATTGCTGCAACCAATTCAGTGAAAAGTCATCAAAACTGAAAATTCATTTAGCATGGCAGATTTCATCCAACTCAAGAAATCTCAGCTGTTAGAAAGACTTAATAAAAACAAGATAATCTTGTCTACGTTAAGCAGTTTACGAAGACATTATAAAGTTAGCATCACTGAGGTTTGTTTAACGTAGCACAGCGCTAACAGACGGCTACGAAACTGCTGCAGTAGATAAGAGCTATGCGTAACAGGAAAGAATCTCTAGAAGTCGGATTATACGCTTATCTCATAAAGTCCAGCTCACTACTATAGCAGTAGATCGTTTTCCACTGAATATTGTCGAAATCAGTTGTTTTTTCTACAGTTACAATTAGTTCATACGAGTGAACATGTCCACCATATAATGCTTTTTTAAACGTATCTGTTCCTGCTCATCACAAACTTTTATTTCTGGTAGGCTGACATGAGCCTATTTCGGACACTGTGCTGTTAACCTCAATTGCGCTCGCTCGGTCTGGCTCGCTCACATGGTGGCGATGAATGAACGATAAGTGAATATTTGCTTGTGCTGTGGCCAGCTTGAGAACAGCATCTAAAGCGTACGGTATCATTCTTCAGTAGATGAGTGACACACTGCAAATAATTGGCTACCCCATGATTAACACTAGTCGCCAAATGTTTGACATACGCAAACACGAAGAAAATCCTACTGTTTTGTTTCATGATTATAGAGTGTTCGACTATGTATATAGCCAATATAGCGCGCAACTCCACCGAACATGAGAATCTTGCCGGCGAGACTGAATATCGTTGAATGTGCCATATTTTGTAGGAACCACTGTCCTATACTGGCCACCCAAAACTTGCTTTGCTCGAACACAAAGAAATCTCGTCCATCCAAATTCAGCTGCAGCCATAGCTCCGAATATTTGAAATTTGCCATGAACACAGCCGACATCCCAATCAAGACCTTAAAATGTTAACGTTTCACTCAAATAAAAAGAAGTGGTGCAGGATTTTGTAGAAGTAAAATTTCGCAAACTCTTCAAGATGCACATAAACTCCACTTCCAGTTTTCATCGTTTTCCTTCTGTATAAGGAATTAATGTGTCAACGGTGATAACGGGGAGAGAAATGCGCATATTTCATCCTTCCTTCTTTTTTCTTTGATGATTAGGGGGATAAAAATGATAGAAATGCGCATATTTCATCCTTCCTTTTTTTTCTTCGATGATTACGGGGATAGAAATGGGCATATTTCATCCTTCCTTTTTTTTCTTCGATGATCACGGGGATAGGAATGCGCGTATTTCATCCTTCCTTTTTTTTCTTTGATGATTACGGGCATAGAAATGCGCATATTTCATCGTCCCTTTTTTTCTGAGGAACACGGGGATAGAAATGACAGAAATGCGCATATTTCATTCTCTGTTTTTTTTTCTTGGATGAATACGGGGATACAAATGATAGAAATGCGCATCTTTGATCCTTCCTTTTTTTTTCATCGGCGATTGCGGGGATGGAAATGCGCATAATTCATCCTTCCTTTTTTCTCTTCGATGATTACGGCGATAGAAATGCGCATATTTCATCCTTCCTTCTTTTTTCTTTGATGATTCCGGGGATAGAAATGCGCATATTTCATCCTTCCATTTTCTTTTTCGATGATTATGAAATGCGCATATTTCATCGTTCCTTTTTTTCTGATGATTACGGGGATAGGAATGCGCGTATTTCATCATTCCTTTTTTTTTCTTTGATGATTACGGGGATAGAAATGCGCATATATCATCCTCCCTTTTTTTTCTTCGATGATTACGGGGATACAAATGATAGAAATGCAAAAATCGAGAGTTTACCACTCATGGGGAAAATTTTGAGCTGCAAAAAGTGACTTGTGTGATAATTGAGCGTAACGAAGTTGCTGTGCTAGAGGGAAGGTATCGTTTACTTCAAAAACCGGAAAGCATTTTGTGTTCAAGGTGTCGTGAAATAACGGTGATGATAGCAGTGGCATAATACCTACGTAGTCAATTGATTCCCATGACGCATCCATGGAAACATGCGAATTTATCCACGAGTGGAGAGCGGGTATCGAGAGTGCAGCTGCAGTGAGTCCTATAATTTTGAGGATTCCTTACGCAGGAAGTGATCAAACAAGCATCACGTTCACCTGAGAATTATGATTAAAGCGCAAAGGCAATTGACAAGCTGAGCGTATTTACATTGAAGAACAGTTTTTTGTTTTTCAGCTAATCTGATCTCTGTATGCCTAAGAAACATTCTTAAACGATGCATGCATTTTACTAATTCGGCCGCTGAAAAGGAATTGGATGAGCATAAAACAATCAACCACCTTTTTTGCGAAAGGCTCATCAAGTGAGCAATAACTGCTAAATGCCGAAAAAGTCCATTTACGTTACTAGTGTTGGCGAACAATCGAAGATCATTCCTCCCATAAGGTTCTCTTCATTGCTCTCTTCATAATAGAATACTTGTGCTTTAAGTAAACGCTGACAGAACAAACCTGTGAAATAGAGCGAAAATAGCTGAATTTGATTTGCTGTGATCATTTTGCTATACTTTTTTAGTTGCAGAATTTGGATGCCTTGAACAGCGGCAAGAAGTGGACTCAGGATGAGCGCGATCGCGTCATATTCGATTATTCCAAACTCCAACCAACTCAGCGAACCGCCAATCGCGATGGGCAGCTGAAGGATCGTTATGCGCGCATGTTTCGAACCTAATCACCACTCAACATTCCAGGATAGTGCTGCATGCAGAAATACACAAATATGCCATTCTTTTCCCGGAACTTTTATGGTATCAGTCAATGATGCGATCCCAGGCGTGGCATCTCGACGAATTTTGACGACTCAAAATCCTGGACGAAAAAAACTGCTACCCACTAACACTTTGGCATTATTTTCGTCAACGACAAGTGTTGCGTTGAGGTGAACATAAAGCGAAAACCACATATTCAGTATCGCCTTTTCTTTGTTGCACTTCATATCCCTGAAGAGCACGTATACACTTACGAGAATGTCATAGGAGGGCCACTGGTCGACAAAGCGAAGTATTGGTTTTGAGTATCTGATAATAGTAATCATCGTGACGAAATCGAATAACCTGGAAGTAATCGCACACTCTGAATAGTGTAAGCAAGCGAATAAATATGACGATGACAATTTCAGAAAACCTTTCAGCTGAAACGGCCACCACTATTTTCTTCCAACGAGCGTCAGCGTCAATTTTTTCGCTTACCACAACGTTTTGGTGACTTGGAAATACGTTCTTTCCCGTAGAAGTTTCTACTGTAGTCTATAACATGTGAGTCTACAGTGAACATGAACGTTGAAATGTGATGAACGTTTCCCAACAGCACACTGAAAAACAGTGCATAATTTTTAAGTTACATATAAACGAGGAAACCTTTGATTCAATCTGTATTTAACATGATTATGAAACTTTGTTCGTTGCAAGAGTAAAAACCATAACAATATGCACAAGTCTCCCGAATTCACAGTGCTAAGAATTGAGGCGAAAAAAAATCAGCTAGAGCATTTTTTGGAATGTTGAGCCATTTCGCTGTTCGAAATCGTAGGATCATATCAGTCGAAGAGGTGCGGAACGTTGCAAACCTGAGGAGATAGAGGCTACCGGATTTTTGCTGAGAATGTACTGAAGACGAGAACAGAACGATGAGAAGCTGCGTGAGGACAGGTTTCGCGAATGGTGCTATGGGGAGCCGTATAAGCGCATGCTTCATGCCGAGTGCGTAACATAGCACCAGTAAGTTTCGCGAATGGTGCTATGGGGAGCCGTATAAGCGCATGCTTCATGCCGAGTGCGTAACATAGCACCAGTAAGCAGAACGCAAGTGCATAGTGTAGAAAATGCAGCACCACGGTGCGCATGTCGAGCACGAAGAATAATACATTGTGCGCTGCGGCCAGGCAAAACGACGAACTCATGTTGAGCAGAAAGTAGAAAATCACATCGCTCGTACGACCAAAACTTCGCGAGCGTGAGACACTTGCCATCACCTGCACGCTAGGAAAGATGTGGTTGATAAAATGGACGCGAAAAGACCAGTCGATTAGCATTTTGTCATGTCACACTGATATATGCTGGAGCGATGATGCAGGTCGTGGCAAACCTGGAGGGCCTAATGCTGCATCGGGTGCGGTATCAAGGTCGGCGCTTCTACGTTTCAACACCTCAGTGTCCCACTAAAAAGTCCTGATCCGATTTTTTTTATTATTCACTAGGCAAGCTTCCGACTTGAATGTATTCTTAAAACATTGAAGTAGGCGCCCCAATCACATAATGACGCATGTTCAGAGTGCTCAAATAGTAAACACTTAGCACTCGCGTAGCATAAGTGTTTTTTAAAGGCGATGACGATTTGTTCGAAGTGAATAAGTTGAAGGATAGCTCTTTCAATGTTTCCCCTCATCTTCTCCCCCTACCCCCCCCCCCCCCAAAAAAAAAAAAAAAACTATACGAGCGGCTAGGGCCTTGAATGTGAAATGTTCACTTGGTGGATGCCGAGTGAAGTTTCAGGTAACCAATGAAGAGAATTTGTTGAAGCATTAACTGAGTGGCAAGTGCTCGAATTTTCAGTAAGAGTTCTCATCTACATCCGATACCTCACGACAACAGAAACTTTCATTAAAGTGAACGCATGAACTTCTCGACCAGTAATAGAAGCTACTATTTTTAGAGGAATTACTAACGCAATGTATACCGAAGAGAAACTCTCAGAAATTTTCTTATTCTGGAATTAGAAAAATCTTATAATTTAGAGAAACTATTTTATTAGGTTCTGCCGACATGGTGGACTGGACAAAGTGTAGCCAAATATAAAAACGCTATTGTTTGTATGTGGCTACCGTAATGTCTTTTTGGTCGCCAGGATGTAAAACTAGAAAAACTTTTTAAAACACTTATAGGAAGTCATTTGCCATTCACTGTTTGTACTTAGCAAAGCGGTAAAATTGCATTTAATGGTTTCCTCTGTCTTTCCGATGAAGCCCATATAGATTTCATCACCCGCCACCAACTAAGTATTCCTGGAACGTCTCAATGAAGTAAAAATAAAGCAGAAGTCAAATTGGAACAGAATGTTCGAGTGGATAACAGTGGCACGTACTGACTGACATGCGTGCGCAAACGAGAGTCGACTAACTCTTATCTTACATGTCATCTTTATGTCCTTCGGCTTCTTATTGCCTTTCATCATTACACCTTCGCTGATGTGCACACGAAAGGCACAAAAATGAGCGCAGCATGATTGCCATCGTGATTTCTTTTCCTCCTGCCTACGAGCGTAACACCTCAACGTTGGACGTATGCCCTACTTCTTCATTCACGTAACGTTTTTCAATTTGCAAAACTGTTCCCTCGCCACCCAATACAATTCCACGTGACTTGAATTATCGATTTCTTGATGACCGATGAACATAAATTGGAGTGGTGATTACCATTTTACTCATGTGATGTAGCAGTAAGAATATTATTTTAACAGCTGTTTTGTTTAAAAACTTTTAAAGATGCAAAATGACTTTTCAATCAATGGAGCAGCATGGGAAAAGCCGACTTCTAATCCACTACATTTCTTTGTAATCTGTCATAACAAAGTGATTTTGCACAAAATAAAACTGAACGGTCACTTCTCGTACGGGTCACGCCATTGCGGATCACCTAGTTTAGCAATGGGTACTGTTTAAAAATGCGGATTCCATTTCTTTCAACCTGATGACGACTTCTGCCACAGACTACTTTTAAGAATGAGCACTTAATTTCTCGCAATCGAACGCGAAACCTGAATTTGCGCAGAAACTGTAGAATAATTTACCTGTTTCGCATACATATCGAATAGAAAAATTTGCTCAGCAATCAACAAGGTCGGTCCCTGAAGTAGCACCAGTGCCATAAACAGGAACAAACAAAAACAGCTTCAATCAAACATTAGATGACCAGACGCGTACCTACGTTTGGCGGCGGGAAACAGTAGTGTATCACATTTGCTTATTCGCCATCAGCAACGAGTATCGAATACTAACCATGGCATCCTTCGTTCCTAAATTCCGTATTGCCCAAAATATGTACATTACCACTTTCTCAGCATGTCCGAAAAAAAACCTTACAGGCCTTAGATGCGATCGTAACTCCTCAAATACAATACATTAGGACAAAATTCTCAGCAACTACTTATCTGAAATCAGTCATTTTAATTGCGTTCGTATTAATGAACAAACACATCCACAGTTCCGAAACTTTAATGTTATTTGATCGAAACAAGCAGATTACCACATGTTTTTACATTCAATTGTAAAATGGCTTATGACATCAAACGAAAGGAAGACAACTGGCACAATTGTACGAACAATTAAGATGAAACAAACAAATAAAACATTCGAACGAACAATCTCTTCAATTAGAAATGTCTCTGACTGAAAAGGCTATGAATGACAAATTTGTGGTCCGATTCTCAAGAAGGTGAAATAGTTCTCCTCAGGTTCGTATTTCTATTATATTTCAGTAGCACACCCCATTCGCAGTGAACAACGGAATTCATTTGCGTCTTGAAAAGAAGAAAATTCAAAGGAATAATTCCTCTTCTACTTTCTCTTGCCGTTATCTTCTTAAACGTGAATGTACAAAGATGCTGCCTCTTGCCCACTGAATGAGTTATATCCACTACACCAATAAACCTCTGTGATCGTGTACAAGCCAACGCAAACAGATAGCTATAAAAAGGGAATCATGCCTCAGCAAAAATCATTTTCCTAAGTTGTTCATCGCACGCTGAGCCCACTGACTCTTTCTTTGACTTCTTCTTAATGGTTGCGCGCTGCTTCACTTGTCGCTCGAATTTATTCCACACGCCGCCTTTCTTCAGCACCTGAACAAAATCAATTAAAACATCGCAAATAGTAGCAACACAAAAAACGAACTGTTGCTGACGTGGAACTCCCCTAAAAATCATAATTTGAATAAATGTCCTAAACTGGCTGTCTATATATAGCTCTTACTATACGTAATTCTGTTACACAATCCATTGAAAGAATTGGTGCGCCGAAAAAATTTCCGGATTCCAGATAAGCCTACAACAATGAAAGTTGAGACTTCTAAATGACGCTTAAACACCCTCTGAACAGTGTTAAGAAATATTAAACCCGAATAAAGTTATGAGCGAAATCCTTAAGTACAGAAAACTATTTTTCGTAAAAACTTTTATGGAAAAATTACCGGATTTGACTAGTCAACCAACGAATTTAATCTGCGCATTTTGGTAACTGACCGATAAGGCAAAAAAATGGAAGAAAAACGACTTTTTCAGAAGTTATATTGATAATAAGGTGAAAAAATTTAGTGCGGCTTATCTGTATGGATAGAAAAAGATAACAGACCAGAAAAGTTCCTAACGAAAACCGCCCGTCAAGTAATTTTTACGAAACATTAACCCATTAAACGGCTATAACATGGAGATGCAAAACGAGTGGGGAACATATGGATGGTTGCTTGATGCGAACACAAAAAACGGATAGCATATTTTCTTTTTTAAAACAACCTTTTCTTCAAGTTTCTTCAACTGCTCTCCCTTCTCCACTTGTTCAGCGAAAAAATTTGCTTGTCGTTTCGCTTGTGAAATTTCGGCACGCATACGCTGCTGTTCCACTTTATGTTCATAGGTAAGTTGCTCCTTTAAGTGTGTCCACTTGAACCTTTAGAAAATTGCTTATTTTACTCTCCGCGTACAATTCTCTTAAAGAAGTTGTCCAAATAAATTGCAACCATGAAGAAAATACACATGATATGCAACGTCCATATACTCCACATACTAGTTTTTTTATTCCTTTTGAAGACTCAAAAACATCAAACTGCTGCTCAGGTAGTCATTTCGTTATCACCGTTTTGGCAAACAATACCCATCCCTGATTACAATGACGTTTGCTACAATTAAACAATCGAATTAACACGCAACATGCACGTTTACCTGCAAGGTAAACACCATAACATTGTGCCTGATGAAGGCGTAAAGAAAAGACCAATGGGCATAAAAATTAACCCAATAAAAAAAGGATCACACCTGTCAGCGTAAAGTTCATTCTGTGCGGACGAGAATAATAAAAGGCACTGTGAAGCATAGCAACTTCTTTGACTCAGTTTCTAGAAGCACAGAGAAGCACAGATTGCGGAACCATATAGTACACCGAAACGGTGACCACACAACATAACCGATACGCTTGCGATGTCATCCTGGATGGGATGACTTTCTACAGCAGAAAGATGCCAAATAATACTACGGTGATTAGTCGGATGCATATGAATATGGGTTGTGCAGGATGTCTTAGCACCAAATTTCCTTGAATGTGATAAAATGTCGTTCGTCTCATTGGCTTCATTAGTTTATCGATAAAATAACAACTTACAGCTTTTCGTTTCCCACCCCATACCTAATACCTCGGAAGATTAGGCGGAAACAGCTCCGCTTATTAGAATCCGTTATGAAACGTAATACTTCCTCTACGCCGCCAAACCGTAATATCGCTACAAAGTGATCGGCCTTTTCTGGTTTAAAAAATCGTTCAGTTTTTAGCATTGTAAAGCGAGGCCTAACATATGTCGAAGCAAGACTTACAAAATTTCAGAAAGAAAAGGAGTAGGGGACAAACCCGCTGAGATATTTCATCGTCCACAGAGTTTCCCTGACTGCACTTCGACGTTTCCCACCAACAGCAGTGTTATTAAGCGAGGCAACCACCCGTTTTGCAAGACTTTTGTTCTTGAATTCCACCCAACCCTCGGTGAACACTTTCCGACCTCTCGTCTTTGTGCCACGAAGTTTTTCTGCCTCAATGTTCGATCATTATTAAGATCCCTGAAGAATAATTGAGGAGAAAAATGATAACGGGACCGGAATTTTCCCGAACAAGAGGTAAGAAAGCCTCAGCTTCTATACGCAGCCTCGACACCAATTTTCGCTTTACTTTGCAGTTCCGCTTTCATCAGTTGCGCTTGTCAGAGACGCAGATTCTTGGTCGAAAAGTTCTGCAACAATAGCTAAATCGATAGGGCTTCTTATTTTCAGCGTCAAACAAGCATGATGTGCGCACATCTCTAAACACTACTTATGAAACGGATCTAAACGCTTGATCGCATTATTCAAAAAATTACTTATTCTATCAGACGCGAAAATGCTTCTTCTCAAAAAGTAGCGGTCAAAACAATGAGGCGAAGAAACCATCCACCATCCCACCTAGGTCTCAAAAAGAAACAAAATTAATGAGACAAACACTGAAGAAAGCAAACCCCTGAAAAGGAACAAGAAACACGAATCACCTGCAAATAAATTCTTCCCACTTCACCAAATTTCAACATTTCTTCGCGCATTCTTGAAACCGTGAACATTGGAGGTAATGACTGGAAATAAATAATGCCCGACTTTCGTTCGCTGTCCTCGGGATGTTCGTTCCCCGAAAATGTCCGATAAGACTTCAGCTTCTTGCGTTTCTTCTGAAGGAAACATATTGAAATCAATCTGCAAGCATCTTAAACTCGATATAAATGATATAAATGAACTGTCCTATTTTTTTAAAAAATCACCCAAATAGACTCTTGTCTCATTTCCAAACCTATGGTGATCTCAATTTTCACCTGCGCCCAATTCCTTTTCTCGCTAGTACTTTTTCAAACGAGGAATCCTTTCTTTCATCCTACACTTTAAATTTTCAGTGAGTTGCAATTTCATTTGGGAAAGGGGCTGCAACTAAACGATAACATCCTTGTGATGTGTGATGCGAGAAGGGTGGGAGATGCACAAGAAGGAAGAAGGCAGAAGAGAGAAGCGGACAGCGGATTAAAGGAGGATGGAGGAAGGGAAGCGGGGGAGAGGGGAGGAAGGAGATGGGGTGAGGGAAAGGGAAAGACGAGAGACGAAGGGGAGGGAGGAGAGAGAGGAGGTGGAGAAAGGAAGGAGACGAAGGAGGAAAGAGGGAGGAGAAAGAAAGAGGAAGAAGGAGAAGGTAGAGGGAGGGAGGTGCTGGGGATGATATTTTCAATCCAGACTGCCCAAATGAATATCAGCTTGCCATAAGACCTTGGCAAGGCCAAAAACTCTCCTTCCATTTGTTCGACACCTTAGCGAGCTCAAGGACTGAGCTCCCATTCCCTTCTCTTTGGGCCCTGTTAAATGAATGGCAAGCGATATGTAGCGCTGTCGGATCAGACAAAATACAATATGTCCCTGAAGCAAAAATTCGTCTTCCCTTTGCACAGTCCTCTTTCCTCCTACTTCCTACCGGAACCATTCTTTCGAATAGTTATTTTCTTGTTACCAAACATTCCCTAACTTCTGTTGCACAATCACTGCGAGTGATATCGCGTTCTGGTGAGGAAAAAAAACAGTACATTTTTTAGGTACCGAACAGCGCCCTGTGGGATAACAGCGACCATGTTGACGAGCGTTGTCTTAGAAGAAAAGGTACTAAGAGGTGTGTCACTGACCAACGAGAAATTTAAAAAATTTTTCAAGCTGATCAACAAGCAGCTCCGTTGCCAAACTAAAATCATATTTAAAGTATTAAAAAAACAATGTCGCAAACAATATGTATTGAAAGTCACGAAAAGTTTTCTGTTCCATGCATAAGTTGATGACTTCCATGTTAAATACACGCTATTTACACTGCTGAAACTTTGGCCAAATTTGGAAAAATGGCGCAAGGTGTTTGATTCAAGGGAATGCGTCAAAGGTTTTCATCTCAGAAAACGATCCGATACAACTGTGTGGCAAAAAGCTATTTATAGTACCAGAAATTACAGTGCCAAAAAAATATTTACAGTACCAGAGATCCACAGGAAGTAACTCAAAGCCGTTAGTTGTCTCATAGTGTAAATACTGCTGTGGTTACTTGCTGCTAATAATCTCCTCCAGTTCCTTTATTTTCATTCATTATTTATATTTGGACTGGTTGAACGGTTGCTGAGCGATCGAGTCTACTTTCGCTCGGCTCGTTGCGTTGATGGGTTTTGGAACGGCTGTCAGATATGACGGTTACCTGCGAATATGTTGAATAAGCGGGCGCAAACCAACCAATGGCGAAATCCATCGGGGTGTGATTGGTGCTGGCGATGGCACGCCAGCACTTAAAAAATGGTCACAATACCCAATGACGGTTTCGTGTCACGGCGAGTACGGTCCACAGAAAAAGATCGCAGCTCCTACTGCCTTGTAGGTGCCTCGAGGAAGAAGAAAGGCTAGGAGAAGGAAACTCCGAATAACCGAAACCTATGTCGCCAGCAGGCCAGCGACCAGGCGACGTACTACCGGCCACAGCAATATGGAAAGTAAGATGGGAAGATCCGCTGCGACGCCTATATGGCGTTGCTCGGATGCGGCGAGCTGAGAATCGCGACTGATGGAAAAATTGCCAGCTGCATCGATGGAGAGAACGATGAAATTGATGAAATCACAGCTGTTCAAGGTATTCAAGGTAAGGTGTCTATATTTACCTGTCATACATTATTTCAGAATTCGTTCTAAATTCGCTCTTTTTTTTTCAAAGCGGCTCAGGACTGAATGCCCCAGAAAACTTCAGTCTCGAGCCCACTCTATTAAGTTAGGGAGAAAGTTCCACGTTTACAACTACGCATCCATCTAGGATACCTTGGGGAAGTAAGAACCCGGCGCGCTGCAGATGGCATTCTTCCACAGGGAAAAACAAAACCGAGACAAACAGAAGCAAACACAGCTACAACAACGAAACGCACAATCATGTTCATCACCTTAGCTAGGTGGAAAATTATTCACTGAGTTTCTATGAGTGATACGCACATAGATAGTAGTGAGAGAAACACCAAGTGAGCGGTTGTTTGTCATAATAATAGTGGCAGCCCTCTGACCCAATGTTCGAGGAGAAGATTGATCCTCTACGTTGTGCACTGCTGTCGTGCGTACTTGCTAATCGACCACCCACCGCTCATGGTTAGCGTTGGGAGGTTTGCCTTACCTCAGAAAAACAAACGCTGGAGAGTGATAGACTTGTTTCCAATTCTCCTGCTTCGGCAATCAAAATTTAGAAAGACATCCGTCAAAAGGCAGTGGTAAGTTGGCACACTATCACGCAACTGCCAATGCAGGCTTATCTGTAATCACAGTGTCTAGCTCAAATTCGGTACATCATTCGCTGAGTTCTAAACGGAAGCTGTCTTTCACAACACTCTATCTCTCATTAATACTAGTTTGGGGATGCGTCCTTTCCCAAGATCTTTTCCTATCGTACGACAGATTGTCATTCAACTATATTGCGTTATAAGTGATCGATTCATTAACATTTTTTTCTCAACTTCCCGTTCAGTTCTTTTCGTTCCGCCGCACATTAACCTAGAAGTGGTAGACACTGAAATGTTATTAAAAAGGCTAGAAAGAACCTTGTCTATAGCATCCGAATTGACGGCAGATTCCAATGTGCCAGATAGACGATACGCGCTGACGGCGGAAGACGTGTCCTCCTCACACTCCATCACTCTCATCTGCAGACTATTTGCGAAAAATACAGCAAAGAAATATGACGACGCGTAGGATGCTGTCACGAGACGAAACTATCGATTACGACTACGTTATGAACGAAAGGCCGAAGAGGATACAACACGAAAAATCACTCATGAAAGAAATTATTTTCAGGTTTTCGCACTCGTTTTCAGAGTGAATCCTCCCTCCGTCATCCAGAAATGCAAGACCGGGGCAATGCACGCTGCAGTTCACATATTCCGCAACATCTGAATCCAAAATTTTTTGCTTTACGAGCAACTCACATGTGCACACGAACTCAAATGACCGGCCCAAGACGGCTTTCAGTGGGGTATAAAAAGGCCTACAAAGGCAATAAAAAAATGGGCGTAAAAATTCCTGTGAGAATGGCAGGCACAATTTGCAGGACATCAGTAAAGCTCGGCCGAGCGGGTCGGATCGCAATTTATCAGACATCAGCGTAAGGTTGTAGCAGTATCTGCAGAACACTGGTTGCAAGCAACATTGAGCGTTTTCAACTTAAAATGATGCCCGACTAGGGTTCGTTTGAAGTCTCTGCTTGGACGCCGTTTTTAACAGGACTCTTGTTTCTGGTATTCTTGCAAACTGGTTTATAAGTATTTTTACCGTATTTTTCGATTATTACTGGGAAAGAAAACAGTATTAAAAGGCTGGCAATTTCAGTTTTGTGCATATTAAAGGCGGTGATGACCTTGAAGAAATGAAAATGACATGAACGTGTGCCAACGATGAGGGAAGGGGATATGACAAAATACTTTGGCGTGCGTGGTGGTTTTAATGTTTTCTTAACGTGTGAAGGAAGGCGTGCACTTGATTACTTTTTGAACGGAAATATCCAAAGCACATACTGCGTACAAGCCTGAGAGAGAGCTTTGGCTGACATAACTGAGAAAAGTTTGGTTTCTTGTCTACCTCTTAGTCGCTATCCAAAGGTGAAACGAAACTAAAGTCAAGTGATCGAGAGAACACCACCAAACATCATTTTGAGCCCATACCCATGCGCAAGTATCAGCCTAAGTGCGAAAGCAAAACGTTCGATTCCAATGCGATCGAATCTCCTTCTCTGTTAACGCTACATACAAAAAACCCCTCGTTTCTCAAAGATTTCTGTCACCCTCCGCAACCGTTCTGTTTGCTGTTATAGAGGTTAGCAAATTCGATACTTCACCTCTGTTCTTTTCCAAACTGTCGCCTGCACCATAGTATCGGTCGCGTCGGTCGTCTGGACTTCAGTAATGGCCGGCAAAATGACCATTTCCGGCCCACGACTTGCTAGTTTCACTACCTCCACGAACTGATGATGCACCCCACGAGCGTCAATAAACCGAACAAAACCTATACAAGCAGTTAAGGCGGTCAGTCGACACTACGAATTGAACTAGCACAAATCTACCACTCGTTTTTGGAGTCGTTGCGCAGCTCCTGTAGCATAAAACTCGCAGACGGCTACATTCACAATGCCGGTGATAGTGCGGTCTCGTAACGAATTTTCTGGTCGATGACTATGCTCACGGTAGTTGGCCAGCTCCAATCGCAACTGAACCTGGCTGGGGCGCGGGCGCTTTTCATGAGGCGTGTAGTGTACATTTTTGCGCGTGTGCCGTGCATTTAAATCTCGTTGTGATTTGCGCAAAAGGCACATGGGTACACGTGTATATTGGGCATCAAACAGAGTTTAGAGGGACGTTTGCTTTACGTAATTTGGTTTTTTCCTCAGCCGATTGCATTGCGTCCCCCACCCCCCCCTTGCCCCCCGCTGTACGAACAGTCGTCCGTGTG
>JPKZ01001211.1:284364-301823 GCA_000803305.1 Toxocara canis | reverse complement strand
CCCCCCTTGCCCCCCGCTGTACGAACACAGCCTTGTAATTCTCGTTTCCTTCTACTCGTCCAACCCAAACAGAAACGTCTGTGATTTCCGCTGAAGGGTGTGTTTTTTCCGTTTATTATTTAAAGAAGACTCATTTATTTGTTGTTTCGTTATCTAGTTTGCTTAAATGAACGCAGAGCCTAAGCCGATAGGAGAAAGATGATGTTGCGGTTTTTGTCGATGTGTGCTTTTCACGCGTATCACAGATGAGCGCCGATATTGGGAATATTGCTGTTTCACTACAAAATTTCTAATCATGCACTAACTGACAGAACCTTGTTTTGACCCATTGTACTGCGATTATTTCGTTATGTAATGGAACGGTTGATCCCGGAGATAGCGCAGTCATTTTTCCGCTTCCTTTCCGGCGAACGGGCTTCATATGCTCAACGAGTCTCTATATTTGTCTTGTCCTGAGAGTTTTAAACTTAGCTGCACAAATCTGGTCATGTATAGTGCTTTTGCTTGTGATCGCAACCGTTGCTTTTGGATGATGAAAAGATCGGTTCTGGATCGGCGAAGTCTAGATTCGATATTGTGACACAGATATGGAGTAAAGGTGGTTAGTGAATATGATGTGAATTGCACGTGAAATTGCATCACTGCTGAACGTGATTTGTGAGCGTTGATCGAGGTGGGGAGGCGGGGGGGTGCACATTATGCTCAGGCTTGCGGGATATGTGCACTAACTGAGGGGTTTGTTTGGAGGGCGTAAAACGATGTGATAGCACAAGCTGCTCGTTTCGCTGAAAACGCTTGTGGTGTTGCCGCTTCGGCATTTTGAACAGTGGACAATACTAGATTTAATGTCGTGCTGACGTCGAAATAATAGTCGTCATGAGAGTTTTATTATATAAGCGAAACGTCTCACAGCAGCCAGCTAGGTATTGCCGTCTTGCTCGTAATGTTCTAGCGCTAAACGCAACGCATATTTGGTGCAGTGAGCAGTTGCGTTTGATATTTGGATGGAAGTTACACAGAGGATAACGCTGAGCCAGCGCTCTTGAATTCCAATGAGGGGTTGTCGGTTCGCACTCTCAGTTTTGACGGTTGTTGTCTATTTTAACGGTAACATTACTGCCTTCCCATTACAGCTCAATCGTTCATCTCCTCCTGCGTTTCCACGATGATCTACATGCGCCCATTGGCATTCTTCAAGCGCGCTCTTACAAATAATGCATAGTAAGTTTCGTTTTCAACTTCTTCCTTTCTATTTAGGCAACGATTACCCAATCGTATGGATGTTTTCGATTCATAAGGAAGGCATATCTTAAGGTAAAGATTTTTTTATGAGGACAACATGTGTCATTCTTATGGCTAGTACTTTTGTTTTTGTTGATATTCTTAGTCATAAAGAGAAATACGTTATTTACAATAAGAAATAGTGGCCTCTGTTTGGTAACACAGTAACTGCGGACGTCGCATGGTTGCATGTGGCGCAGATATCCCTTAGCTCGTTTTTAAACTATGGAAAAGACGACCGGGAAGAATGTCTACATTTAAGGGGATGGTGCAAGCAAAGAGAACATATTTGGTGAAGAACAATTGGGCTATCTGACTAAACCCTTTTTATGCCTCTGAAAATTCGGAAGTTATTCGTCTTTCAAAGGTCGGACGGCGGTGAATGTACAAATAATCATGGCGAAATGTATGACCATAGAAAACAAAGAACACTTGTACACTTTTGGTGGTACAGCGTTTCTTGCGGCGATATATTTCTGCGAGTGGAAAACTGTAGGACAATTCATTCCACTATGGAACGCACGATACGTTACGAACGAAGGTCTTTTAAGCTGATTGCAATTAGCGCTTTTATGATCATTGCTTTATGGTAACGTCCATGCTTGCAAATCATATCCGCTACTAATGAGAAGGCTGTGTAAGAGGCTTCATTCGACGAAGTCGGTGAACATTTCGTTTCTAGTCTCCAGAGTACATAAAAGATCACACAGGTAGCGCGCACTAATACCTTTCAACGTCAGCCCTAGTATGGAAAAAATTGTGACGCTGCCGGCACGCACAATGCAATAGACGGCTGTCCTGTAGGACATTGCATGCAAGCGTTCATATATTATCACCGAGGAAAATTTTCAACAGAGTTTACTTATCGATCGTGAACGCAGTTCAGCGTGACGTTCGTTTTAGTTACCCAACATATGCAGCGTATGGTAGTGCAGCATTTCTTGCGGCGATATATTTCTGCGAGTGGAAAACTGTGGGACAATTCATTCCAATATGGAACGCAAGATATGTTACGAACGAAGAAGCCAAATAGACCGTATTCACTGGTACCACCAGTACAGGTTTGTAGAATTCGACTTGCTTGGAGCGAATAGCCAGCTAACTCGGAGAGTAGTAACGAAGTGTTGGCTAATTGTATGATCTGTAAAGTTTGTTGCTTGTTTGAATACATATGTATGTCGTTTAAAGACGCGCACATTTGACGCCAAGATGTTTTGTTTATATTAAAAAACTTTTCGGAAAATCTCGTGCTTCATCGTAGGTATATTACTCATGAAGAATTCTCCTACACTTCACGCCCACTTCTAAAAGGGAAGAAATTCAGTTTGTAATTGCTGATTTCCCTGTTTTCTTTTAGCTTCGTTTTTCGCGTATTGAAACTGCAAAATTCACGATATCAACTCTGTATCTTTCCAGTCCATCGGCTTTGGGTTTATGCCCTTAATGTTGTCTGGAACTACTTCATGAGGCCGTGGAGGTCATTTCGATGACGCCTACCCATGGGCGGCATTAAAATAATATGGGAATTCAGGTCCAAAACGTTTTCATCCACTTCAGCTTCCGTTTAGTCGAATATCTTTTACGTTAATTTTTTTCAGACCGTGTTTGGCTAGTCTGTTTTCTTACTTTGCTTGTTTCAATGATTTTTAAAATTTTTAAAAAGTATTCTCTTCATGCTGTCGGCGAGTTGATTTTCAGCGAAATCAACACTGAAAGTGGGTCGTCAACGAATTTGTCGATGTGATTTTGTAGTATATGAAGGCTCCTCTATCGGTAGATTTGGTCTTTTATCGTAAATGATGAGCGAAGCCGAGCTTGCTGAGCATCCGTGTTCCCAGCAAACTTTTACCTCTAGTTGATCTGAGAGTTTCTGATCGCATTTTACTGAAAAGCGGTGTTTATCTTTCCGAGTTGCTGTGGTAATAAACCAGAATTTTCTTGATATCTAAATCAGATTCACATAGACTTGTCGAAATAAGACTAGTCAAACACATAGCGGCATCTTTGTGAGGTGAGCTATGTGAGGCGGGTGCTGTCTACCGGTTGGAATAACACTCTGTCTGTGACTGCCTGCAACAATCTCTTGCTGCGTCAACTACACCTCAGAAACAAGTACCTTCATATGCTCGAGTGTATTTTACTTAGCAAACTTTGCATTACGCTAGTGAGTCGATATTTTTGTAGCATTCCATGCGAAGACGATTTTTTAAAAAAATTGATCAGCTTTCTTTTAAACTGGTCGCTATTGTCGAATTAACTGACCGTTTGTCATAGCTCAGCAAAATGAGAGAAACATCACAACAAACGGCATAACAACGGTTACCTAAAAGGCTACTATCGAGCTTTTTACGAATTCCACAAAGCTAGACTGCTCACCTACCTGGCAAGGTGATACTGATTCGCTCGTGATGACTTTTATATTCTTTTACCTTGCCAGGAAGACGGCCAAAACGGAAGAGTCTGCAATGTAGAGGGCGGGAGAAAACAGCAGCGTCTCTGTAGGACAGTTCCGTTTCTAGTGATTTTCCATTTTCTGACCCCCTTTCGAGACGTACTAGGAGATGAGTTGCCTAGAGAAATACTGGCCCACTGTCGGTCCACTAGCACGTTTTGTGCTGACTTTGTACTGAAGATTGTTCAATGCATTAAGCGGAATCCGAATCAACGCGTGGATTATCTCATGCGCCCATTCGGGAAGTAACCCGCAAAATTCGGGATTTTTGGGAAGCGATGCGCAACGAAACATCAAGGAGCGCTGGGACACTGAGAATCTGAGGAAGTTTTAAAGAAAACATCTGAAAGTGAAATTTTCATCCCCTTCGATACCTTCAGTACTCGTGAGTCGTGACCTGCAGTTTGGTTCCTAGTAGCCAACAGATTTTCTGAAGGAAAATTGTGGCGCGCAATAACTTTCAAACATTGGGGAGTGAAACATTCACCCTTGGAGTGCACTTGTACTGCATCATATCAAAATGGGATTTATGAAGAGACGGCTATTCGGACTATAACGAAACATTTCTTTTACTCAATGTCGATCGTAATCGAACAACAACCTAGCACAAGTTTCACAAAAACTGCCGTACTGAAGCATGTGGCTATCTACCTGCTGCAACAATTATTCTGCAAACCTCGAGTTGAGTAAAAAACACCCATCGCATAAATCAGAGACTGTCCGCCCCCTCCAAACCTCTACTTCGAAACGTCGTTGTATCCCACAAGATTTCTGACTATTCAAACTGCATAATCATAACATGCGATAACGCATTTTCAGAAAGAAACCATACGTCAAACGAATTCTTCAAATAAACAACATGAAAATGATTTCTGAACGATGCTGAGCACCCCCTTCTCTCCTCAAGACACTGAAGTCCTCTCCCAGTATATATTGCAGGACAAGAGGAAGTGTCCTAGGAGACCAGTGCAGTAACTCGGAGACTGGCTGTCTGGGATAGCAACCTTGAAATCAACTGTGCTCAATAAATTTGATTTGGTCGAAGTAATGGATTCCGAGTGCAAAATCCATTGCAGGAAGAAAACCGGCCTTTGATTAAGAGCGACTTCTGAGGACTGATCAAACAGCTGGCTTGATTACAATGGTGATTTTTGCTAACAAAAACCGGGAGATGCTAGGCTGCATAAATAAACTTCCTGCAAATTTAATTCGACCCGAACATGATATGTTAATGAAGTGACCCTACGCAACAGTGACGTTATAACAAAAAAAAAAGTTGCTTTGTTTCTTAATAGCATAATTGTATACTACCGGCTTTTCTCGCCCCGACGGTCAACTATGACTGCTTACCTACAATTGAAGTATTCTTTTCAAATTATTTAGTAAATCGGCTGCTACTAGGCCAACCGTCGTAGTTTTAATGAATTTATCCAAGCCATTCACCAGACCAGACCGCATATTAGATTTGATTCCCCTACATTAATCTCGAAGAAATTAGCTTTTTCGAACCAAAGTTTACATATTTGAGGCTATGGCAGAGTATGTGCACTTCGTAATGATGTATCGTTGAAGAAATTTCGAAAGCGCACTCCATCAACGCATTTTTCAGTGAATATTATGTAAAATGGGTACTTCCGAAGTTTCTAGAAGAAGAAAGAAGGGTAGTTAAGGATATCGAATTGTGTAAAAATCACGAAAACTGCACTATATCACAGTGTCACAGAGGTCGAAAAGTCAAGATCTGTTTGAACCCCCCCCCCGCCCCATTGCTATGGGTTATACTCGCTGAGCTCGAACGCCATGCTAAATTCTTTGCTTGGTGAGCTGAAGGTGCAAGACAAAGAAATACAAACACAAACACACATTCGCAAAGAAATGAGCGGCGGACAATGCGCTTTAGCCGCGGCCAAAAGCGCGTTAAAAAAGGATCTTTTGGTGCAAAACCAATGTAAAGGTAAATTCCTATACAGGTATATGCATGAAAACAATCGAATTTACGAATCAGTTCACTCCGTAACCATAGTCGCTTGCGTCAAAAACCAATGCACACAAAACGTCAACCAAAAGCGTCGGCACTTGTGGCTGCTAGCAGTTCCTCTAAGGTCCAACTCACGAAAAAGTCTCCAGCTCCATTCAAGCTTGCATTAGATAAATGCGACAGGGATTACATAGCAAGGCATTCCGCACTTTCGATTTGGCTCAATAGGAAGTAAACTGTGAAGCGCTACTTGTTCCAGAGCAATGAGGCAAACGTGCACTAGCTTATGGAATATTCAATACTTTGCAACTTTATTTTTACATGATATTCCCGATCAACTCATTCACTTTTCATCTCATATCAATATGAACAAAATCAGAGACTTTCTTCAAAAGTTGAACCTCATGAAAGTTGATGCCAGTGTTCTTGGCTGAAATTTTAGGTCACACAAAACGCGAAGTACTCTAACAATCATTTAAAAAAAAGATTGAAAGAGTACAGTATGAGAACTGTTGTCCAAAGACCACGATCCAATTGTTCACTGAACCTTTTTTTCACAGATGACGAAGAGGATTCCCATGGTCGCAAGATGTAAAAGCACAGCACAAAACATTAATTCCACCGATAAAGTATTTAAGTAAACAACGCACTTAGCATAAATTCTGCGATTATAATTTCATGAGATGTTCGATGTCAGTGCTCTCTCGAGCGCAATGCCTTGTCATCACGTCGACTCCATTCTCCGTTACCAACACATCATCCTCTATGCGCATCCCAATACCACGAAACTCCTCACGAGCCAATCTGTTGTCTTTGCGCACGTAAATCCCTAGACATTAAATGATATACACTCAGTCAAAAACAAAACACCCGCTTTCTTCCCTTACCATTTCCGTTTCATCAAAATAACGCCAAAAACGACTGAAATCTTATTTCTGCAGAATTGCTGCCATAAATTCAGCATCTAGTTCTCGAGCTTATCATCCCCCAGTTCGGGAAAGAAGGTAGTCATAAGACACAGCCTCATTTCGAGCTATTACCATAACTGCTGGAAAAAATTGCAAGCGGAGTATGGAAACAGTGGGAGAAAAGGCGAAAAACCAAAGAAAAGACGAAATGGGAGATAAAAGAAAATGAAGCCATGAACCGAAAATGGCGACAATTGGAGCCACAGTCGGGTATGAAAATTGCAAGGGAAGAAGGACAGGGATGCGGTGGTAAATTCATGAGCCAACAATATTTGATACTCTTCGTCCGTTATTGGTGCAAACAATCAGTGAGACTCATTTCGCCTGGGATAACTAAGCATGGGAGGACATACTGGACATCAGTAACCGAACAGTTAGTGACGTCTTAGGCGTATTCAAGAGGACAGCAAACGAAGTCACCCTCTACTTAACTAAAAAAGGGCATGTGTTATTTTTCGGGATGCTCCAAATAAAGGCTGTCATAAGATGATAAAAACGCCTCAACATATCTACATGATGCCGTAAAAAAATAATCTCCAATCGCTCCCCTCCGAGAAAATCCTCATTCCGACTAACAGTTATACTGAAGTTTACGTTCTCATTTTTCCTTCTCATCTATGAAAAATCGACTGTTCCGATGCCTGCGACAATCAGCAAGTGACTCGAGTCTGCGTATATGGCGAAATTGATAATAAAAGTAAACAAATACCAAAATAAGGTAGTTGTGATGCTAAAAATGCAGTAAAGTGCTGAAAGTATCCCTCCTTCCTTGATAATAAATCCTTTTTTAAATCTGCGACCGCAGGACTTACTTTGGAGATTTCTGTGCACTGCACCAAATAGAGGGCGGGCAGTAGCTCAGTGGTAGAGCTCCCGCTTCATATGCGGGAAGACCTGTGTTCGATTCCCGGCTGCTTCCCGACGGATCGCCAGCAGGCTGACCACCAGGCGTCCCAGAACTGGTCAAAACAATCATGCGTGGGCATGGTTGTCAGCTGCATCGATACGGGGGTCGATGAAATTACAGCTGCCTTTGCATCCCTTCCCACCAAATGGAAGAGTGGTGGTGAAATTACGAAATACCTGGTTCGACAGTGAACGTAACCCCAGGCAAAACCGGAATATTGCGGGGAATGCTGGCGGTGTCGTGCACATCCATACCCAGGTAGTGACTCACATGGTGTGGGCATATCGTGTCTGTCGCCTGCAAAGCTACTGTTCATGTTTCAACTAGTACGGTCGAATAAAGCTCCGCTCAACTCATTAACTTCATAACTACTCGAAGCGTTCCCATTTGTGAGGGCCTCAAAATGATTTCTTAGCGAATGCAACTGTTCCATCAGAGACCACATGAAAAGCCTCACTTAACACTCCAGTACCGTGCTCCCATCGAGAATAAAAAACATAGCGCTGCTGCTTTCAGCAGTTTCTCGCGCATCCCACAACTTCGATAGCTTACCTTAAAGAAACAAAGAAAACAAAGTTCAAATCATCTTATTAATTGCGCAGATTTTCGATTATGTACATTACAAGTACGTCAGAAATGCGCTCCTTCTTTTGGATAAATATTCTGAAGCCAGCTTCTAACAGCGATAACGCATCTGAAGTGAGTTTCTGTGCACATCCTACGATGCGCGTTCACAGATCTACCATCATTTACGCGGCATTTATTAAAGAAGGTCAACAGCGATCGTCACTTGGTTGATTGCAAAAGCACAGTTTTTCCCCTTGACAGACTTTGACTCAAAAAATGACCTAAAGCGCAATGAACTCTAAACAGGCGAAACCGCAATGAATGTTCGCTGCTACGTTGGCATCTGCATTTCTATCAGATCCGGGATGTCTACACTGGTAATACGGCCGACAAAGCTGAACTGCGAAATTTTGCACGGATGGGTTAAAATGAGAACGGCGAGAGTGAAATAGCTGCCCAGTAGATACCAGCCCTTACTTGGACTGCGAATTTGAGTCCGTGCTTCTCCCTGCACTTTTGCGCTTGTTACCCTTCCTCATACTGATGTAACCTGACAAACAACCATGAAATTTACGCGATATGTGAGGAAGGATTGCAAATTTTAACAAAAGCGAACGAGAATGTCAGAAAACATGAAAAGAATCAGGAATAAAAACTTGTAAACCCGAAATTCTGGGTGTTTCACTCTCCAGAATTTCCCCAACACACCTGTGCCTTATCCGTTTTACGGAAAACATGCTTGCCGTCAAATAATGTATTCGGGAACTTGAGTATCTGCGAAACATAAGACTTGGTCGTAGCCTGTACCTTTAAATTTCACATTCGTTTAATTCGCTTACTTTATTATATTTAATGATTCTGCCTTTCCTATCATTCTTTTCCTTGCTATTCGTTGCTCATTACATTCGATTCTTTTTTCTGAAGGAAAATTGTGGCGCGCAATAACTTTCAAACATTGGGGAGTGAAACATTCACCCTTGGAGTGCACTTGTACTGCATCATATCAAAATGGGATTTATGAAGAGACGGCTATTCGGACTATAACGAAACATTTCTTTTACTCAATGTCGATCGTAATCGAACAACAACCTAGCACAAGTTTCACAAAAACTGCCGTACTGAAGCATGTGGCTATCTACCTGCTGCAACAATTATTCTGCAAACCTCGAGTTGAGTAAAAAACACCCATCGCATAAATCAGAGACTGTCCGCCCCCTCCAAACCTCTACTTCGAAACGTCGTTGTATCCCACAAGATTTCTGACTATTCAAACTGCATAATCATAACATGCGATAACGCATTTTCAGAAAGAAACCATACGTCAAACGAATTCTTCAAATAAACAACATGAAAATGATTTCTGAACGATGCTGAGCACCCCCTTCTCTCCTCAAGACACTGAAGTCCTCTCCCAGTATATATTGCAGGACAAGAGGAAGTGTCCTAGGAGACCAGTGCAGTAACTCGGAGACTGGCTGTCTGGGATAGCAACCTTGAAATCAACTGTGCTCAATAAATTTGATTTGGTCGAAGTAATGGATTCCGAGTGCAAAATCCATTGCAGGAAGAAAACCGGCCTTTGATTAAGAGCGACTTCTGAGGACTGATCAAACAGCTGGCTTGATTACAATGGTGATTTTTGCTAACAAAAACCGGGAGATGCTAGGCTGCATAAATAAACTTCCTGCAAATTTAATTCGACCCGAACATGATATGTTAATGAAGTGACCCTACGCAACAGTGACGTTATAACAAAAAAAAAAGTTGCTTTGTTTCTTAATAGCATAATTGTATACTACCGGCTTTTCTCGCCCCGACGGTCAACTATGACTGCTTACCTACAATTGAAGTATTCTTTTCAAATTATTTAGTAAATCGGCTGCTACTAGGCCAACCGTCGTAGTTTTAATGAATTTATCCAAGCCATTCACCAGACCAGACCGCATATTAGATTTGATTCCCCTACATTAATCTCGAAGAAATTAGCTTTTTCGAACCAAAGTTTACATATTTGAGGCTATGGCAGAGTATGTGCACTTCGTAATGATGTATCGTTGAAGAAATTTCGAAAGCGCACTCCATCAACGCATTTTTCAGTGAATATTATGTAAAATGGGTACTTCCGAAGTTTCTAGAAGAAGAAAGAAGGGTAGTTAAGGATATCGAATTGTGTAAAAATCACGAAAACTGCACTATATCACAGTGTCACAGAGGTCGAAAAGTCAAGATCTGTTTGAACCCCCCCCCCGCCCCATTGCTATGGGTTATACTCGCTGAGCTCGAACGCCATGCTAAATTCTTTGCTTGGTGAGCTGAAGGTGCAAGACAAAGAAATACAAACACAAACACACATTCGCAAAGAAATGAGCGGCGGACAATGCGCTTTAGCCGCGGCCAAAAGCGCGTTAAAAAAGGATCTTTTGGTGCAAAACCAATGTAAAGGTAAATTCCTATACAGGTATATGCATGAAAACAATCGAATTTACGAATCAGTTCACTCCGTAACCATAGTCGCTTGCGTCAAAAACCAATGCACACAAAACGTCAACCAAAAGCGTCGGCACTTGTGGCTGCTAGCAGTTCCTCTAAGGTCCAACTCACGAAAAAGTCTCCAGCTCCATTCAAGCTTGCATTAGATAAATGCGACAGGGATTACATAGCAAGGCATTCCGCACTTTCGATTTGGCTCAATAGGAAGTAAACTGTGAAGCGCTACTTGTTCCAGAGCAATGAGGCAAACGTGCACTAGCTTATGGAATATTCAATACTTTGCAACTTTATTTTTACATGATATTCCCGATCAACTCATTCACTTTTCATCTCATATCAATATGAACAAAATCAGAGACTTTCTTCAAAAGTTGAACCTCATGAAAGTTGATGCCAGTGTTCTTGGCTGAAATTTTAGGTCACACAAAACGCGAAGTACTCTAACAATCATTTAAAAAAAAGATTGAAAGAGTACAGTATGAGAACTGTTGTCCAAAGACCACGATCCAATTGTTCACTGAACCTTTTTTTCACAGATGACGAAGAGGATTCCCATGGTCGCAAGATGTAAAAGCACAGCACAAAACATTAATTCCACCGATAAAGTATTTAAGTAAACAACGCACTTAGCATAAATTCTGCGATTATAATTTCATGAGATGTTCGATGTCAGTGCTCTCTCGAGCGCAATGCCTTGTCATCACGTCGACTCCATTCTCCGTTACCAACACATCATCCTCTATGCGCATCCCAATACCACGAAACTCCTCACGAGCCAATCTGTTGTCTTTGCGCACGTAAATCCCTAGACATTAAATGATATACACTCAGTCAAAAACAAAACACCCGCTTTCTTCCCTTACCATTTCCGTTTCATCAAAATAACGCCAAAAACGACTGAAATCTTATTTCTGCAGAATTGCTGCCATAAATTCAGCATCTAGTTCTCGAGCTTATCATCCCCCAGTTCGGGAAAGAAGGTAGTCATAAGACACAGCCTCATTTCGAGCTATTACCATAACTGCTGGAAAAAATTGCAAGCGGAGTATGGAAACAGTGGGAGAAAAGGCGAAAAACCAAAGAAAAGACGAAATGGGAGATAAAAGAAAATGAAGCCATGAACCGAAAATGGCGACAATTGGAGCCACAGTCGGGTATGAAAATTGCAAGGGAAGAAGGACAGGGATGCGGTGGTAAATTCATGAGCCAACAATATTTGATACTCTTCGTCCGTTATTGGTGCAAACAATCAGTGAGACTCATTTCGCCTGGGATAACTAAGCATGGGAGGACATACTGGACATCAGTAACCGAACAGTTAGTGACGTCTTAGGCGTATTCAAGAGGACAGCAAACGAAGTCACCCTCTACTTAACTAAAAAAGGGCATGTGTTATTTTTCGGGATGCTCCAAATAAAGGCTGTCATAAGATGATAAAAACGCCTCAACATATCTACATGATGCCGTAAAAAAATAATCTCCAATCGCTCCCCTCCGAGAAAATCCTCATTCCGACTAACAGTTATACTGAAGTTTACGTTCTCATTTTTCCTTCTCATCTATGAAAAATCGACTGTTCCGATGCCTGCGACAATCAGCAAGTGACTCGAGTCTGCGTATATGGCGAAATTGATAATAAAAGTAAACAAATACCAAAATAAGGTAGTTGTGATGCTAAAAATGCAGTAAAGTGCTGAAAGTATCCCTCCTTCCTTGATAATAAATCCTTTTTTAAATCTGCGACCGCAGGACTTACTTTGGAGATTTCTGTGCACTGCACCAAATAGAGGGCGGGCAGTAGCTCAGTGGTAGAGCTCCCGCTTCATATGCGGGAAGACCTGTGTTCGATTCCCGGCTGCTTCCCGACGGATCGCCAGCAGGCTGACCACCAGGCGTCCCAGAACTGGTCAAAACAATCATGCGTGGGCATGGTTGTCAGCTGCATCGATACGGGGGTCGATGAAATTACAGCTGCCTTTGCATCCCTTCCCACCAAATGGAAGAGTGGTGGTGAAATTACGAAATACCTGGTTCGACAGTGAACGTAACCCCAGGCAAAACCGGAATATTGCGGGGAATGCTGGCGGTGTCGTGCACATCCATACCCAGGTAGTGACTCACATGGTGTGGGCATATCGTGTCTGTCGCCTGCAAAGCTACTGTTCATGTTTCAACTAGTACGGTCGAATAAAGCTCCGCTCAACTCATTAACTTCATAACTACTCGAAGCGTTCCCATTTGTGAGGGCCTCAAAATGATTTCTTAGCGAATGCAACTGTTCCATCAGAGACCACATGAAAAGCCTCACTTAACACTCCAGTACCGTGCTCCCATCGAGAATAAAAAACATAGCGCTGCTGCTTTCAGCAGTTTCTCGCGCATCCCACAACTTCGATAGCTTACCTTAAAGAAACAAAGAAAACAAAGTTCAAATCATCTTATTAATTGCGCAGATTTTCGATTATGTACATTACAAGTACGTCAGAAATGCGCTCCTTCTTTTGGATAAATATTCTGAAGCCAGCTTCTAACAGCGATAACGCATCTGAAGTGAGTTTCTGTGCACATCCTACGATGCGCGTTCACAGATCTACCATCATTTACGCGGCATTTATTAAAGAAGGTCAACAGCGATCGTCACTTGGTTGATTGCAAAAGCACAGTTTTTCCCCTTGACAGACTTTGACTCAAAAAATGACCTAAAGCGCAATGAACTCTAAACAGGCGAAACCGCAATGAATGTTCGCTGCTACGTTGGCATCTGCATTTCTATCAGATCCGGGATGTCTACACTGGTAATACGGCCGACAAAGCTGAACTGCGAAATTTTGCACGGATGGGTTAAAATGAGAACGGCGAGAGTGAAATAGCTGCCCAGTAGATACCAGCCCTTACTTGGACTGCGAATTTGAGTCCGTGCTTCTCCCTGCACTTTTGCGCTTGTTACCCTTCCTCATACTGATGTAACCTGACAAACAACCATGAAATTTACGCGATATGTGAGGAAGGATTGCAAATTTTAACAAAAGCGAACGAGAATGTCAGAAAACATGAAAAGAATCAGGAATAAAAACTTGTAAACCCGAAATTCTGGGTGTTTCACTCTCCAGAATTTCCCCAACACACCTGTGCCTTATCCGTTTTACGGAAAACATGCTTGCCGTCAAATAATGTATTCGGGAACTTGAGTATCTGCGAAACATAAGACTTGGTCGTAGCCTGTACCTTTAAATTTCACATTCGTTTAATTCGCTTACTTTATTATATTTAATGATTCTGCCTTTCCTATCATTCTTTTCCTTGCTATTCGTTGCTCATTACATTCGATTCTTTCTGTATATATGTGCAATTTATCTACACGTGTACCTGTCTAACCTCATTCATGTTGATGTCGTTTTGTTATATATTTCACTGCGTCATGCAGTTTTCTTTATTCATGTGAATAAAGGCTATTCTTCTAAATAAGAGCGAAAAGAATGAGAAACAAAACGCACATGAACGAGCTCCTGTTCGGTGATCGTTTTTGGGAAGAGACCAATTTCGAGAAGATTTTTGGATAACGCTTCGACCATGGCCAAATACAGTTCACTGAGTCGAAGAGGGCGAACTTCTTCAACGATTCGCAGCAGCTGTGACTGCACATCGTTAAGTGCATCACAGAGGGCACGTTGTGCGCTCGAAAACTGCCCTCTGATCGGGAATACACGTGTTATGTCACTTACGTAACCGTGCAGATCGCAACCAGAATCTACGAGTACCACATCACCTTCCTCTATTCCCTGTAACGTTTGTCATCCTCATTAGTAAAGAAACGGAACGGAACATTCACAGCTTCCAGCCAAAATAGATATGTTGGCCTTGCAGGCTTCGTGGGTGGTCTCGAGGTAGACTTGCATACCTAAATTAGCAAAAACTGACCTCCCCGTCTTACATTTGAGTCCCTAAATTTCATCGATTCGACGCTGCTTGCATATCGGTGGTATTTGCACAACTAATGTTAATAAGAATCTTTGCAACTCCACTTATTAGTCCCAAAATATTGTGAGAGTGTTGCTTTGACTGCTACGAATTCATACCCAGAATTTTTGGCATTATGAAAGATGCCTCGTGAAAACCCTGTCAGAATCATAATCCATTCTTCATTTTGCTGATCAGTTGCTTCTTTCCCACTTTTTTTTCCTCTTTAGGTTGGTTTCTTTCATTTTCCTTGCAAACATGTGATGTCGTTATGGTTGGTAATTTGTCTTGTTTTAAGCGACGCTTGGAGCAATGTGATCTAACGACAATACCTGCTGCTTGCCGGCTGTAATTCATTATCGACTGCTATTATGCATTCCTACATGTCCATTGCTTATGATCTCTTGTTTTTCTTACTCTCATCAATGTCTATGGGTATTTAAACGCATGATTAATTGCATTGTTTATACTTATGAATATATTATAGCTTTCGTGTATACTTTTTTTTCTGGAGGCGTTGTTACATGCTTTCTTTATTGTAAATAAAGATTCTCTCTCTCTCTCTATTTAAACCGATGAGGAAAAAGAGATTCTCGTATTCGTTCTTTACCGACCGTTCTCGTGTTTCATTTTTTACCAAAACGTCTCGTTTTTTGCTTCTGCCTTTTTCGTCGACTATTTCAGCGGTTTCTCATTCTTCCGTCAGTATATGTATGCTGTATTTTTAGACTTGTTGAATCGTGTTATTGATAGATTTGTCCCTCTACGGAAAAATAAGGCGCTTACTGCCCGAACGCCTTCTTATCTTCAGCGAATAGCTTCGAAGCGATCTTTCCTGTGGAAGGATAGGCGAAAAGCGCATAAAATGACCCCATTTCGAAAATGCTCCAAAGATTACCGCAAGGCATGCAGAAAGTGGGCAAGGAATCGTGAAAAACGCCTTATTTTTCAAAAAACCGTGACGCGTTCTTTAAATACATGAACAACAAAATCAGGTCACATTACTGCATTGGATCCATTACTACTGACGACGGTCATTATCTCTCTGATGATTATGCAAAGTCGGAACAATTCGCCTCATTCTTCGAGCAGGTTTTTAAAACAGATAACGGCATTCTTCCGTCCTTCCACGTAAATATGCGGCATAATCTGGGTGCCATCAGCATAGATTCAGACATAGTCAGAGAGGCTATTTCTGAGCTTAATGATAAGGTATCGCTAACTCCAGAGGGTATACCTTCGCGATTTATCAAGAAAACTGCGACAGGCCTTTGTTACCCCTTATGTATTCTATTCAAACATAGTATTGCACTGGGCATCGTTCCGAATGCTTGGAAAACTGCAATAGTAATACCGTTACCGAAAAAGCCCCTCCTAAACCGTGTTTCCAACTGCCGTCCCATTAGTCTTACCTCATCATTTTGCAAGGTGCTTGAAATTGTTCTAAGAAAATCAATACTGAGTCACCTTAGTCTGTCTAACATTATCAGCGATAACCAGCATGGTTTTCTGAAAGGAAAATCTACGCTCACGCAGCTGTTAACATCCTGCTGCGACTGGTATGCTGGTCTCAATAACGGTTTCCAAACAGATGTGGTCTATATTGACTTCGCCAAGGCGTTTGACTCGGTGACCCATCCAAAGCTACTGCTGAAGTTGAAGGCCTATGGAATAGGTGGCAGTGTCCTAACTTGGTTAAAAAACTTTTTATGTGGACGCAGTTTTAGAGTGAAAGTCGGGAATGCCTTGTCCTCTTCTCATTTTGTGCTCAGTGGGGTGCCTCAAGGTAGCATTCTAGGGCCTCTATTATTTTTGCTTTATGTCAATGATCTTCCAAAGAGCTTGCTAAGTTGCTGTAAACTCTATGCTGATGATGTGAAGATATACAGACCTATTACAGATCCCCAGTTCGATTACAATGTGCTACGTCAGGACATGATTTCACTGGAACAGTGGTCACAGCTATGGCAACTTGATATATCCCCTGAGAAATGTTTTGCCCTGCATTTAAATTTCTCGACTGAATGCCCTCTACATTTATGCGGTTTCGATCTTCCTGCAAAGGAAGTGATGAAGGATCTAGGTGTTTATGTGAGTTCCGACCTCAATTGGCATAATCACTGTGTTGAAGTTTCGCGGAGAGCTGCTCAAGTAGCGAACTACATTCTGCGCGCTGTGCAATACAGTAGCGTTGAAAGTTATCGGAAAGCCTTCGTTGCTTACTGTCGCCCCATCTTAGAATACTGTACCCAAGTTTGGCCCCCGTCTGTGAAAAGGGATATCGAAATGATTGAAAGAGTCCAACGACGCTGTACTAAGATGGCTTTTAGGAAAGCTTTTCGTGATCCGTTCCAGCCCAATTATGAGCAGCGACTTCGCATTTTTGATTTGAAACCCCTATGGTATCGAAGAACTCAGTTCGACCTACATTTATGTTTTAAGATTGTTAAAGGTTTTTCGGGAATTCCGTTCAAGAGCATTTTTTCTTTTACAAAGTTTGCATCACGCTCGAGGTTTCACCCTCTGCAAATCGAAAGGAAGACAACGAGTCGAACTGATGTGCTTAACTCTTTCGCTTTTCGTGTTCTACCTATCTGGAACTCCTTGCCATGTGATGTCGTTATGGCTGGTAATTTGTCTTGTTTTAAGCGACGCTTGGAGCAGTGTGATCTAACGACAATACCTGCTGCTTGCCGGCTGTAATTCATTATCGACTGTTATTATGCATTCCCACATGCCCATTGCTTATGATCTCTTGTTTTTCTACTCTCATCAATGTCTATGGGTATTTAAACGCATGGTTAATTGCAGTGTTTATACTTATGAATATATTATAGCTTTCGTGTATTCTTTTTTTTT
>JPKZ01001211.1:259121-283624 GCA_000803305.1 Toxocara canis | reverse complement strand
CTTTCGTGTATACTTTTTTTTTCTGGAGGCGTTGTTACATGCTTTCTTTATTGTAAATAAAGATTCTCTCTCTCTCTCTTTTCCGAATTGGAGCGAGGCGATCCCAATTATGGTTGTTGAGGAAAAAAACCTTGCGAACTACAAAAGAAAAGCGATGAGTCGGAAGAAGCAAGAAAAAACTGTTGCAGGAATTCTCTTCTGCGAAAAATCACACGAGGACTGCCTTCCAGTTTGTCACAAAAAGTAACGATAATTCCCTCAAAGCATACTCGGCGACTTAGGCATGGGTACTATGTTGATACAACCCACTTGATTTGAGTCGAGGTAGTGTATGATGTTGGCGCGGTGGGCTGCCGCGACAACAGGTGGATAGGCGAGATGGGCTGCGCCACGACGTCTGCTCTCCATCTCAAGTCTGCCGACGATTTCGTTTTCGTTGCGCACCCCCATACTGCGTGCTATCATCGCGCTCATTGCACGCGCACCTATATCGCAAGTGGCTCGCATTAACTCTTGTTCGCGTTTCGATTTCACCCATCGAAGCCGATCTATATGCTCACGCACACAACCCACTGGATTTGAGTCGATATAATCTATGATGTTGGCGCGGTGGGCTGCCGCGACAACAGGTGGATAGGCGAGATGGGCTGCGCCACGACGTCTGCTCTCCATCTCAAGTCTGCCGACGATTTCGTTTTCGTTGCGCACCCCCATACTGCGTGCTATCATCGCGCTCATTGCACGCGCACCTATATCGCAAGTGGCTCGCATTAACTCTTGTTCGCGTTTCGATTTCACCCATCGAAGCCGATCTATATGCTCACGCACACAACCCACTTGATTTGAGTCGAGGTAGTGTATGATGTTGGCGCGGTGGGCTGCCGCGACAACAGGTGGATAGGCGAGATGGGCTGCGCCACGACGTCTGCTCTCCATCTCAAGTCTGCCGACGATTTCGTTTTCGTTGCGCACCCCCATACTGCGTGCTATCATCGCGCTCATTGCACGCGCACCTATATCGCAAGTGGCTCGCATTAACTCTTGTTCGCGTTTCGATTTCACCCATCGAAGCCGATCTATATGCTCACGCACACAACCCACTTGATTTGAGTCGAGGTAGTGTATGATGTTGGCGCGGTGGGCTGCCGCGACAACAGGTGGATAGGCGAGATGGGCTGCGCCACGACGTCTGCTCTCCATCTCAAGTCTGCCGACGATTTCGTTTTCGTTGCGCACCCCCATACTGCGTGCTATCATCGCGCTCATTGCACGCGCACCTATATCGCAAGTGGCTCGCATTAACTCTTGTTCGCGTTTCGATTTCACCCATCGAAGCCGATCTATATGCTCACGCACACAACCCACTTGATTTGAGTCGAGGTAGTGTATGATGTTGGCGCGGTGGGCTGCCGCGACAACAGGTGGATAGGCGAGATGGGCTGCGCCACGACGTCTGCTCTCCATCTCAAGTCTGCCGACGATTTCGTTTTCGTTGCGCACCCCCATACTGCGTGCTATCATCGCGCTCATTGCACGCGCACCTATATCGCAAGTGGCTCGCATTAACTCTTGTTCGCGTTTCGATTTCACCCATCGAAGCCGATCTATATGCTCACGCACACAACCCACTTGATTTGAGTCGAGGTAGTGTATGATGTTGGCGCGGTGGGCTGCCGCGACAACAGGTGGATAGGCGAGATGGGCTGCGCCACGACGTCTGCTCTCCATCTCAAGTCTGCCGACGATTTCGTTTTCGTTGCGCACCCCCATACTGCGTGCTATCATCGCGCTCATTGCACGCGCACCTATATCGCAAGTGGCTCGCATTAACTCTTGTTCGCGTTTCGATTTCACCCATCGAAGCCGATCTATATGCTCACGCACACAACCCACTTGATTTGAGTCGAGGTAGTGTATGATGTTGGCGCGGTGGGCTGCCGCGACAACAGGTGGATAGGCGAGATGGGCTGCGCCACGACGTCTGCTCTCCATCTCAAGTCTGCCGACGATTTCGTTTTCGTTGCGCACCCCCATACTGCGTGCTATCATCGCGCTCATTGCACGCGCACCTATATCGCAAGTGGCTCGCATTAACTCTTGTTCGCGTTTCGATTTCACCCATCGAAGCCGATCTATATGCTCACGCACACAACCCACTTGATTTGAGTCGAGGTAGTGTATGATGTTGGCGCGGTGGGCTGCCGCGACAACAGGTGGATAGGCGAGATGGGCTGCGCCACGACGTCTGCTCTCCATCTCAAGTCTGCCGACGATTTCGTTTTCGTTGCGCACCCCCATACTGCGTGCTATCATCGCGCTCATTGCACGCGCACCTATATCGCAAGTGGCTCGCATTAACTCTTGTTCGCGTTTCGATTTCACCCATCGAAGCCGATCTATATGCTCACGCACACAACCCACTTGATTTGAGTCGAGGTAGTGTATGATGTTGGCGCGGTGGGCTGCCGCGACAACAGGTGGATAGGCGAGATGGGCTGCGCCACGACGTCTGCTCTCCATCTCAAGTCTGCCGACGATTTCGTTTTCGTTGCGCACCCCCATACTGCGTGCTATCATCGCGCTCATTGCACGCGCACCTATATCGCAAGTGGCTCGCATTAACTCTTGTTCGCGTTTCGATTTCACCCATCGAAGCCGATCTATATGCTCACGCACACAACCCACTTGATTTGAGTCGAGGTAGTGTATGATGTTGGCGCGGTGGGCTGCCGCGACAACAGGTGGATAGGCGAGATGGGCTGCGCCACGACGTCTGCTCTCCATCTCAAGTCTGCCGACGATTTCGTTTTCGTTGCGCACCCCCATACTGCGTGCTATCATCGCGCTCATTGCACGCGCACCTATATCGCAAGTGGCTCGCATTAACTCTTGTTCGCGTTTCGATTTCACCCATCGAAGCCGATCTATATGCTCACGCACACAACCCACTTGATTTGAGTCGAGGTAGTGTATGATGTTGGCGCGGTGGGCTGCCGCGACAACAGGTGGATAGGCGAGATGGGCTGCGCCACGACGTCTGCTCTCCATCTCAAGTCTGCCGACGATTTCGTTTTCGTTGCGCACCCCCATACTGCGTGCTATCATCGCGCTCATTGCACGCGCACCTATATCGCAAGTGGCTCGCATTAACTCTTGTTCGCGTTTCGATTTCACCCATCGAAGCCGATCTATATGCTCACGCACACAACCCACTTGATTTGAGTCGAGGTAGTGTATGATGTTGGCGCGGTGGGCTGCCGCGACAACAGGTGGATAGGCGAGATGGGCTGCGCCACGACGTCTGCTCTCCATCTCAAGTCTGCCGACGATTTCGTTTTCGTTGCGCACCCCCATACTGCGTGCTATCATCGCGCTCATTGCACGCGCACCTATATCGCAAGTGGCTCGCATTAACTCTTGTTCGCGTTTCGATTTCACCCATCGAAGCCGATCTATATGCTCACGCACACAACCCACTTGATTTGAGTCGAGGTAGTGTATGATGTTGGCGCGGTGGGCTGCCGCGACAACAGGTGGATAGGCGAGATGGGCTGCGCCACGACGTCTGCTCTCCATCTCAAGTCTGCCGACGATTTCGTTTTCGTTGCGCACCCCCATACTGCGTGCTATCATCGCGCTCATTGCACGCGCACCTATATCGCAAGTGGCTCGCATTAACTCTTGTTCGCGTTTCGATTTCACCCATCGAAGCCGATCTATATGCTCACGCACACAACCCACTTGATTTGAGTCGAGGTAGTGTATGATGTTGGCGCGGTGGGCTGCCGCGACAACAGGTGGATAGGCGAGATGGGCTGCGCCACGACGTCTGCTCTCCATCTCAAGTCTGCCGACGATTTCGTTTTCGTTGCGCACCCCCATACTGCGTGCTATCATCGCGCTCATTGCACGCGCACCTATATCGCAAGTGGCTCGCATTAACTCTTGTTCGCGTTTCGATTTCACCCATCGAAGCCGATCTATATGCTCACGCACACAACCCACTTGATTTGAGTCGAGGTAGTGTATGATGTTGGCGCGGTGGGCTGCCGCGACAACAGGTGGATAGGCGAGATGGGCTGCGCCACGACGTCTGCTCTCCATCTCAAGTCTGCCGACGATTTCGTTTTCGTTGCGCACCCCCATACTGCGTGCTATCATCGCGCTCATTGCACGCGCACCTATATCGCAAGTGGCTCGCATTAACTCTTGTTCGCGTTTCGATTTCACCCATCGAAGCCGATCTATATGCTCACGCACACAACCCACTTGATTTGAGTCGAGGTAGTGTATGATGTTGGCGCGGTGGGCTGCCGCGACAACAGGTGGATAGGCGAGATGGGCTGCGCCACGACGTCTGCTCTCCATCTCAAGTCTGCCGACGATTTCGTTTTCGTTGCGCACCCCCATACTGCGTGCTATCATCGCGCTCATTGCACGCGCACCTATATCGCAAGTGGCTCGCATTAACTCTTGTTCGCGTTTCGATTTCACCCATCGAAGCCGATCTATATGCTCACGCACACAACCCACTTGATTTGAGTCGAGGTAGTGTATGATGTTGGCGCGGTGGGCTGCCGCGACAACAGGTGGATAGGCGAGATGGGCTGCGCCACGACGTCTGCTCTCCATCTCAAGTCTGCCGACGATTTCGTTTTCGTTGCGCACCCCCATACTGCGTGCTATCATCGCGCTCATTGCACGCGCACCTATATCGCAAGTGGCTCGCATTAACTCTTGTTCGCGTTTCGATTTCACCCATCGAAGCCGATCTATATGCTCACGCACACAACCCACTTGATTTGAGTCGAGGTAGTGTATGATGTTGGCGCGGTGGGCTGCCGCGACAACAGGTGGATAGGCGAGATGGGCTGCGCCACGACGTCTGCTCTCCATCTCAAGTCTGCCGACGATTTCGTTTTCGTTGCGCACCCCCATACTGCGTGCTATCATCGCGCTCATTGCACGCGCACCTATATCGCAAGTGGCTCGCATTAACTCTTGTTCGCGTTTCGATTTCACCCATCGAAGCCGATCTATATGCTCACGCACACAACCCACTTGATTTGAGTCGAGGTAGTGTATGATGTTGGCGCGGTGGGCTGCCGCGACAACAGGTGGATAGGCGAGATGGGCTGCGCCACGACGTCTGCTCTCCATCTCAAGTCTGCCGACGATTTCGTTTTCGTTGCGCACCCCCATACTGCGTGCTATCATCGCGCTCATTGCACGCGCACCTATATCGCAAGTGGCTCGCATTAACTCTTGTTCGCGTTTCGATTTCACCCATCGAAGCCGATCTATATGCTCACGCACACAACCCACTTGATTTGAGTCGAGGTAGTGTATGATGTTGGCGCGGTGGGCTGCCGCGACAACAGGTGGATAGGCGAGATGGGCTGCGCCACGACGTCTGCTCTCCATCTCAAGTCTGCCGACGATTTCGTTTTCGTTGCGCACCCCCATACTGCGTGCTATCATCGCGCTCATTGCACGCGCACCTATATCGCAAGTGGCTCGCATTAACTCTTGTTCGCGTTTCGATTTCACCCATCGAAGCCGATCTATATGCTCACGCACACAACCCACTTGATTTGAGTCGAGGTAGTGTATGATGTTGGCGCGGTGGGCTGCCGCGACAACAGGTGGATAGGCGAGATGGGCTGCGCCACGACGTCTGCTCTCCATCTCAAGTCTGCCGACGATTTCGTTTTCGTTGCGCACCCCCATACTGCGTGCTATCATCGCGCTCATTGCACGCGCACCTATATCGCAAGTGGCTCGCATTAACTCTTGTTCGCGTTTCGATTTCACACACACACACACACACACACACACACACACACACACACACACACACACACACACACACACACACACACACACACACACACACACACACACACACACACACACACACACACACACACACACACACACACACACACACACACACACACACACACACACACACACACACACACACACACACACACACACACACACACACACACACACACACACACACACACACACACACACACACACACACACACACACACACACACACACACACACACACACACACACACACACACACACACACACACACACACACACACACACACACACACACACACACACACACACACACACACACACACACACACACACACACACACACACACACACACACACACACACACACACACACACACACACACACACACACACACACACACACACACACACACACACACACACACACACACACACACACACACACACACACACACACACACACACACACACACACACACACACACACACACACACACACACACACACACACACACACACACACACACACACACACACACACACACACACGGCTGACTGTCTTCTCGAACAACACAAATCAGAATAAAATGAGCAACTTTCGTTCACCTGCCGGTCGCATCAACTCGGTTAAACAAGTATCATCTTTTAATTGTGTATTCTATAATTGTCGCTCTGTTTTGAACAAGCTTCCGGTGTTAGAATCTCTTCAGCGCTTTGACGCTCCAGACATTATAGGTCTTTGCGAAACATGGCTATCAGATAAAATACCCGATTCACTGTTATCACTGAACTCTAAATATAATGTTCTTCGTTCGGACAGGTCTTGCAGTATGAAAGGGGGTGGTGTCGCCATTCTGGCGAAAAGGCATCTTTCATTTGAAGGAACTGAAACGTTGGCGCTGAACTCCGGATGTGAGCTTGTGAGTGCTGATTTTTCGTGTGCAAATGCTTATCATTTTCGTTTTATAGTGGCATATCGTAGACCAGAATGTAGTGTTCAGGAAACTAGGGAGTTTTTCGACTGCTTAACTAACTGGTGCTGCGTTGTCCATACCACAATCATTGTTGGTGACTTCAACATCCCCCTTTCCCGAACTAGGAGTTATAATGTCGATATGTTGACCGACTTTCTTGCAGAATGTGGTCTTGTTAGCCTGATTTATGAGCCTACCCGCGAAAACAGTTTGCTGGATTTGCTACTCAGCACAGACGCTGCTTTAATAAACAATCCTCGTGTAACCCCGAACTTTGGAACGAGTGATCACTGTGGTATTAGCTTTGAAGTTACTGGGTCCTCTCGATCAGTTGTAGCAGACCTCCATCGTAACTACAATCATTGTGATTGGGCACAGATCAATGATTATTTGTTGGGATACGACTGGGATTTTGAGTTTGGTTCATGTTGCAGCTTAGAAGATATGTATGCTGTATTTTTAGACTTGTTGAATCGTGTTATTGATAGATTTGTCCCTCTACGGAAAAATAAGGCGCTTACTGCCCGAATGCCTTCTTATCTTCAGCGAATAGCTTCGAAGCGATATTTCCTGTGGAAGGATAGGCGAAAAGCGCATAAAATGACCGCATTTCGAAAATGCTCCAAAGATTACCGCAAGGCATGCAAAAAGTGGGCGAGGAATCGTGAAAAACGCCTTATTTTTTCTAAAAACCGTGATGCGTTCTTTAAATACATGAACAACAAAATCAGGTCACATTACTGCATTGGATCCATCACTACTGACGACGGTCGTCACCTCTCTGATGATTATGCAAAGTCGGAACAATTCGCCTCATTCTTCGAGCAGGTTTTTAAAACAGATAACGGCATTCTTCCGTCCTTCCACGTGAATATGCAGCATCATCTGGGTGCCATCAGCATAGATTCAGACATAGTCAGAGAGGCTATTTCTGAGCTTAATGATAAGGTATCGCTAACACCAGAGGGTATACCTTCGCGATTTATCAAGAAAACTGCGACAGGCCTTTGTTACCCCTTATGTATTCTATTCAAACATAGTATTGCACTGGGCATCGTTCCGAATGCTTGGAAAACTGCGATAGTAATACCGTTACCGAAAAAGCCCCCCCTAAACCGCGTTTCCAACTACCGTCCCATTAGTCTTACCTCATCATTTTGCAAGGTGCTTGAAATTGTTTTAAGAAAATCAATACTGAGTCACCTTAGTCTGTCTAACATTATCAGCGATAACCAGCATGGTTTTCTGAAAGGAAAATCTACGCTCACGCAGCTGTTAACATCCTGCTGCGACTGGTATGCTGGTCTCAATAACGGTTTCCAAACAGATGTGGTCTATATTGACTTCGCCAAGGCGTTTGACTCGGTGACCCATCCAAAGCTACTGCTGAAGTTGAAGGCCTATGGAATAGGTGGCAGTGTCCTAACTTGGTTAAAAAACTTTTTATGTGGACGCAGTTTTAGAGTGAAAGTCGGGAATGCCTTGTCTTCTTCTCATTTTGTGCTCAGTGGGGTGCCTCAAGGTAGCCTTCTAGGGCCTCTATTATTTTTGCTTTATGTCAATGATCTTCCAAAGAGCTTGCTAAGTTGCTGTAAGCTCTATGCTGATGATGTGAAGATATACAGACCTATTACAGATCCCCAGTTCGATTACAATGTGCTACGTCCGGACATGATTTCACTGGAACAGTGGTCACAGCTATGGCAACTTGATATATCCCCTGAGAAATGTTTTGTCCTGCATTTAAATTTCTCGACTGAATGCCCTCTACATTTATGCGGTTTCGATCTTCCTGCAAAGGAAGTGATGAAGGATCTAGGTGTTTATGTGAGTTCCGACCTCAATTGGCATAATCACTGTGTTGAAGTTTCGCGGAGAGCTGCTCAAGTAGCGAACTACATTCTGCGCGCTGTGCAATACAGTAGCGTTGAAAGTTATCGGAAAGCCTTCGTTGCTTACTGTCGCCCCATCTTAGAATACTGTACTCAGGTCTGGTCCCCGTCTGTGAAAAGGGATATCGAAATGATCGAAAGAGTCCAACGACGATTTACTAAGATGGCTTTTAGGAAAGCTTTTCGTGGGCCGTTCCAGCCCAATTATGAGCAGCGACTTCGCATTTTTGATTTGAAACCTCTATGGTATCGAAGAACTCAGTTCGACCTACATTTATGTTTTAAGATTGTTAAAGGTTTTTCGGGAATTCCGTTCAAGAGCATTTTTTCTTTTACAAAGTTTGCATCACGCTCGAGGTTTCACCCTCTGCAAATCGAAAGGAAGACAACGAGTCGAACTGATGTGCTTAACTCTTTCGCTTTTCGTGTTGTACCTATCTGGAACTCCTTGCCATGTGATGTCGTTATGGCTGGTAATTTGTCTTGTTTTGAGCAACGCTTGGAGCAGTGTGATCTAACGACAATACCTGCTGCTTGCTGGCTGTAATTCATTATCGAATGTTATTATGCATTCCTACATGTCCATTGCTTATGATCTCTTGTTTTTCTTACTCTCATCAATGTCTATGGGTATTTAAACGCATGGTTAATTGCATTGTTTATACTTATGAATATATTATAGCTTTCGTGTATACTTTTTTTTTCTGGAGGCGTTGTTACATGCTTTCTTTATTGTAAATAAAGATTCTCTCTCTCTCTTTTCCGAATTGGAGCGAGGCGATCCCAATTATGGTTGTTGAGGAAAAAAACCTTGCGAACTACAAAAGAAAAGCGATGAGTCGGAAGAAGCAAGAAAAAACTGTTGCAGGAATTCTCTTCTGCGAAAAATCACACGAGGACTGCCTTCCAGTTTGTCACAAAAAGTAACGATAATTCCCTCAAAGCATACTCGGCGACTTAGGCATGGGTACTATGTTGATACAACCCACTTGATTTGAGTCGAGGTAGTGTATGATGTTGGCGCGGTGGGCTGCCGCGACAACAGGTGGATAGGCGAGATGGGCTGCGCCACGACGTCTGCTCTCCATCTCAAGTCTGCCGACGATTTCGTTTTCGTTGCGCACCCCCATACTGCGTGCTATCATCGCGCTCATTGCACGCGCACCTATATCGCAAGTGGCTCGCATTAACTCTTGTTCGCGTTTCGATTTCACCCATCGAAGCCGATCTATATGCTCACGCACAGGCACCATTGATCCGAATCGTGCTAGAATCTTAAATAAATTTCTTCACGAACTGCAGATGAATAAGGCTCAGTTCGTACCTCTGGCCATGTGTTGAATCCAAGAATGTGATGGATGAATGTTTATTTGCTAATGTTACGGTTTATCAAGTCGCAGCCACAGCAACCTGTCCTCAAACTTTGGTAATAATGGTTTGATCACATAAGCTTCAGGGCTATTTGTTTCAGAAAAACCTGCTAATCCGAAACGTTAGCAAATAGGCATTTGCCTCATATGATCCTTACGATTAAAAAAAAAACTTGATAGATAAACGCAGACGACTTACAGATTTCACCAAAACATGTTTTGTGTGTTGCCGCTACGATGTTGCGGAAAACGGACAACAATAATAAATTTATTTCTCGTGCTGAAGTTTTGATTACAAAAATATCATCAGAGCACTCAAACTTGGGTCTAAGTCACTGGTGATGATTATGTAATCGAAATGTCAGCGTGAAAAAAAAACAGTCATTATTGTTTTTCGTTGTTCGCAACATATAAAGCATATTTTGATCAAATATGAGCTCACTCATATACTATAATTTCGATATTTTTCCACACTTGTCGATTATTGCATATATTTGACCGGTAATCTATACTGAAACAATATACGAGCTGCTTGATCCCTGTCCAGTTTTTAACATTTCTTGTTTGAGAGAGTCTGCCAAGAGATTTAGAGATATAGACGAGGAGTCTAGAAAAACCTTTACCCAAGGCCCCGTTACTCACTGCACTTCTCACTTCTGTTTCGTGCTTTTTGCAATGACGGCATAAAAATAGCTAGTTTGCTGTTTCAGCATGCTAAAAGGTACTCCCCGCTATCTGAAATTAAATTTGCCTAAGGGCAAAAAAGTTCCAATAGGAATTTGATACGTCTGATAAAATTAGAAACTCCCGGCTCAGCTGGAGCTATTCCCAATAGCAAAGCCCTTTAAAGAGGATCATCACAATCACTGTATATTCTTAATCGCCTTCAGAGTTCTCACTGAAAATGCTGCAATCAAAAAGAATTCTCTTTACAAAGAACAAGTGACCATTACAAAGCAAATGAAGCATTCAAAAAAAGTGAAATAAAATAAACGATTCACCTCAGCAAGTTCTCCAGACTTAGTAGGGAAATCTTTGAGATCAAAAGAAACGACAGCGGAAGGAATCCATTTTTCGAGATCGGTTGTTAGATGTTTGCGTTGCTTCACTTCCTGAATACCCGAAACGGTGTTGATCTGATCGGCAGTCATTGCTGGCCCTTGCCATAGTTCCTCGTGCGCAGTACGCCCTAAAAATGTACAGAACCACTTCAATTACGTAGCCGCTCAGCACTCTAATTCACGAATGTCAGTCCGCATCATAACAAAAGTCTCAAACGACTGCTATTCCCAATAAAAATCCTTTTTCACCTTAAACCACACAAAGAGTCGGACAGCTTTACAAAACCATCTAAAACATAGCCACTGCGAAGAGATTTTGATTCTTTGCAAGCCTAATTTTCAATGGAAACAATTTTTCAAAAACTCTCTCAGTTTCTAGCCAAACGTCACGAATGTCATATTTTATTTTAAAAAAGCCATTAAAAATGAGAAACACTTTCTGCGTTGATAGTATAACAATTTTGGGGATAACAATTGTCGACCGTTAGATAAAATGCTGCCTTTTGTAAAAATGTTGATTGTCAAGGAAGGATACATATTGCCTGGAAAAAAATATTGCCTGAAAAAAAACAAAACGAGAACTTCAATCGACATGAAAAAATTAGCAAGTAAATACACAATGCTCTACTCTGCAAACCGTTTCTTTCGAAATCAGACTGAAATTTCTTTATAATGTAAACAATGCCTTGCACTCCCGTTCCATTTCAAAACAGAATCCCTCTCCTCCTCCCCCTCCCTCCCTCAGAAGTACAGCAGGATGCTTAGAATAAGTTATGGTGATTTAAGAGTGCTTGAGACAGAACTAAACAGGAAAAAAATACCATCAAAATACAGCGTTGAAACGATTTGATCGTTCGGCTGGGCAACAACTGTGAGCACCACATCCGCTAAAGGAAGTCCGCTGAGGTAACGGAAATATGAACACTGTCGAAACGGATAAGGTACATCTGGTGCCGAGAATTGCTCTTTAGCTGAGCGCGTTATGATAAGCACAGGCCGCTGAGCAGCCTCCTTTGGCGCCGCTTGCCTGATCCGTTCAACAAGTCGATGCCGTCGCATGACGTATTCGCTCGCCTCGATTGACGCTCCACACCATACCGAATAGCTGTGTTTAAGTGATGGCGCACAACGGCGCGCCACTCCCCACATGTCCTCAAATGGGTTAACGCTTATTCACATGCAACGCATATGTATTATTATCATCGCCAAACTCTGATTTGTGATGTATTCAAATTTCTGCATAAACTTTACCTCATTGTCATGCAGTCAATGCGATAGGGTACTTTACAGACACCTCATGTACGGTAGGTACTATGGTACTTTAAAGATGCTTCATCTGCAGCACTACCGTAATTTACAGATACCTCATGTACGGCACTTTGGTGCTTTGCAGATATCTCATGTACGGTATGACGGTACGTTACAGATACCTCACGTACGATATAACGGTACTGTACGAACACCTCATGCATGCAACTTTCGAAAACACGCTGCACGATGGTTTAGAACAACAAACAACAAAAATTAGGGCAACTTCTTGCTTCAGCAACGTTGGGAAAGTTGACTAAGCGAAACGGTCATTGAAAACGCAGAGTCCATAAACAGCGGTACATCAAAAACAAGTATTAGCGTCTACACTTCCTTGGGTAACCCATGAAGTATTGGAGAGAAATAGGAACTGTTAAAGTTCACGAATTTCGATGCAGGAGACCAGAAAAAGAGGAATGCTTTGGCGGTTCGAATAAACTAGTAAACGTTTCGAGGAACTACGTGGTTCTGGCTGACTGTCAAAATCTTAGCATCTATTCTGAAAAAGTTTGGCCATATTCGGTGAACAATATGAAGATAAATTCTTTATGTGCGTCTATAGGCATAACTGTAAGACGCCAAACACACCAACTACCTGATCCCTTTCAGTAGGCTCATACTGTTTTTTACTGCTACTATTTCGTACTCGACAAATAACAAGAAACGAAAACTACATTGGAATAACAAAGTAAAGTACAAAGCCTACAAACAAAGCTCAGCTATTTTAGAGCTGTCGCGCCGAAGTTACCAACTTTGCAAGAGATCACAACTGTTGCCGCCCGAAGAAAACTATGTCAGCAGGAATGTCAATAAATCATGAATAGATAAAAACCATTATGGCGGTCCATATAACCTTGAAAACGAAATCTCACGAGGACGTCTACCAAACTCCTCTAGAAACGGTCAGATAAAAAGTCAGCACAACAGTGTGTTCCTGTTTGATGCTATGACGAATGAGCACTAAAAGTCGCAGAAGAACTTGAAGTGTGCATCAACTCAGCATTAGCAGCGATCGAAGTTGAAGATAAAATTCACTGCTGGCAAAAAACCTCAAGCTGAACATTCAGGTGGCAAAAAAAAAGTAATTTTATTTGCAAAATAGAGGCACACACATAACGCAAACATAACATTCATATACGTTATGAGTACAGCTACAGCACAATTCTAGCTCGTAGTAGCTGGAAGGAGTGGAAGAGAAAGAAAAACGCTTTCAACATAACAACAACACGATTGCTGAAGAACTAGCATAGCCTATATGATCGTATGATTATCCACCCAACCGATCTGGAACAGTTCCCTAGTAATAACGCAAATGGTCGTGCCATCGAGAGGACATCAGTGCTAAGGAGTACCGAGAGATACAAAAACCGCATCCCGTCCTGTGCCAGCAGTAACAAACTTTTTTACTTAAAACTTTCTGCAACCAGCACAAAACGCAGCATAACTATATTTCCTCTTCCCCAAAACGTAAATTTATTCGAATCCTAGTTATTTCATACGCATCAGACCACCTACGAACGGAATCGCTAACAGCCATGCCGTAAAGTGCCTCCAAGCCAAAAAAAGAACATGTTTTAAGCAATGAGAGTGGGGAGAATGGACAATTCTGTCAGTAAGTTCTCCACTTCATCACAAGCAATAAGAGAATTTTGGAGTTGCCACACCTGTACTATTACTCAACGTTAAAGCACGTCTCGTCCTGATCACAATTACAGAAGAAAGCAGAAAACGAAAAAAAAAACGCCAAAAAGACTGCTGAGAAACATTTCAGAGAAACCGATGAGAAATGCGCTTTAACGAACCAAAAATGACCGCTATTCAAACGACAATAAGCAAAAAGCTGCACAAAAAACGTTACACCTCACATCCGGAAATCGATGTTTATTGCCATCAGTAGACGGGCTGATAAGGTGATAAACACAAATTTGCATAGTCTCAGTGTTGTTGAGTGGCAATGAATTTTTCAGATTTCTACGATCAACTTCCATTCAAATACTTTCACTGACGTCAAAAGATAGATTGGAAAGGGCGAATTTTTTCTTTGCCTCAGCGTCGCCGTACGCTTCAGGCGTGAACCATACGATGTAGTATCACATCTGAAACTCACGCGAATAGTGCGGCTATTGCGAAACCTAAGCGCTACAGCACTCTTTATCAATCAGTCACCGATGGGGACACTTTGGATATTGTGCTGCAACATTAACTGACAGCAAGGAGAGAGTAGATACTTAGGAACACCAGGTAAAAGCTGATAACGACCTAATGTGTAGAAAAAGCGAAAAATTGCAATACATGGTCTCTAACATTGGCATTATGATAACGTGATCAGCAATGCATAAGAGAGTGACTAGCACGAGTCACTGCAAAAAAACTGGAACCTACCTACATTGGATGTAGCTTCGAAAAGGCCACAAAAAACACTAACAGTAACGAGCGAAACTCCAAAAGTAAAGAATTTGTCGGTCACTGTTACCTACCAGACTAACAAGTTTTACAGCTGAAAGTAAAGAACTGGCAGCACTACTGTCTCGCATGTGAGAGAGTAAGGTAGTTAATTAGATGTATTTAGGGAAACATTGAAACACGTGCGCATTTGACGTGTAAAAAGACTAATCGTGAGACCTTAAAGAGAAAAAGATTGCTGCGTTTACTCGTTCAGCACGTAAAAGGGCAAGCAATTCGCAAAAGGTAATATGGAAAAGCTGGTACGTGAATAATGGGCAGCTTCCTAACAGACTACCATTACAGTTATGAAAGCAAGACAGCTGTTTCACGGTTAAGAGGATAAAAGAGTTAATAATGCGTATTAAAGAAGCCGCACTTTGCAGTTTTCATAAACTGTACTTGAAGCGAGAAGTAATTTGTTCCAGGAAATCAATCCTTCACCTCAAAGTTACGAATTAGCAAAAGTTACTTCATATCTTTAGGCAGTTAGTTGGTTAGTAATTAGCACATCTAAATGAAACTAAGCATCCAGAAATCTTTATAGTGATGGATTACACATACCAAATTTAAGATCTGTAGATTGCAAGCTCTCGACAAAATAGGCAGCCAGAAAGACAGACTTACAGGTAGAAGGACCAAACACACTCCTCCGTCGTAATGCACTAAGCATCCAGAAATCTTTATAGTGATGGATTACACATACCAAATTTAAGATCTGTAGATTGCAAGCTCTCGACAAATAGGCAGCCAGAAAGACAGACTTACAGGTAGAAGGACCAAACACACTCCTCCGTCGTAATGCTAAAAACGCTTAATGAATGCATGCCAATAGCATGAAAACATCTGTAGGCGCTTGGGTGCTGACAAAAATACCGTCCACCAAAAAAAAAATCCTGCAGAAAGAAATAAACGAATGGGGGAGGGGGAGGGGGAGGAGGGAGAGGTGGCATTTAGCTGACCAGCCCATGCAGCGAACTTTGTTTACGGCCGGCAGATGGCACTTTCTTACAGCCGTACGGTGGCTACATTCACTGTTTTTAACTTTCGTGTATTACAAAAAAATATACCAACTCCCCGTTTTGTTCGTTGACTGCCACACCACTCATTGTTAAACTTACTAACCAATACAGATGAGCTTAGCAACCTCCAATTCAGGACTCGACTAAGACCTGAACATCTAGCTCCACCCTTTCCTATTTCAAGAAGAGACTGGGTGACTACTACCTTCCAGCCTGTGCCAAGCAGCCTCATCTCATTCAGTTATAACTTATTTGCAATCTCTGAGCATATCCGTCTTGTCTTCTTTTATTTCGTTTCGCTTTTATTTCCTTTCAGATTCTTTCGTTTTCTGCTTCCCCGTTTCTTTTCTACATTCTATTTCAGTACATATGGCAGTGTTTATTTCTCGAACTTCTGTGTTTTCTCCGTCGCACACCTGCAAATAGACCACTTTCATCACCCCTTATCCGTTTTTCGATCTCATTTCTTTCATCCGGTTCCCTTTTTTTCACTAATCTTTCTCCTCTTTCATATTTTTTCTTTTTTCTGTTGAGCCGGTTGTGACTGCATTCCGAAATCGGAGTATAACTTCTGACCCTCCCGCCTCCCTGCCCCAAACTCGGAGTAGGAAATAAGCTTACGTATAATGAATACCATATAACTCTGCTGACCCACCCCTCTTCTTTGCCTCGTCCTACTTTGCTCCAATGCTTAGTTAAACCTTGCATCATCCAGATACTGACGGAACCAGCACATTCACAAAAGAAGGCGTGCTGTTTTTACAAGAAATAACATGTCTGAGGTAACCTACAAAGGCGTCAATGCAAGACTTACAGTCCAGCAGTCCACAATCCACAGTAGCGTTACTTCACAACAAGGAGAAGCACTTCCTAGACAATTTACGGAAATTACAGTGCAATTTACTATTAAGACGCAAAAGCAAACCAGTGTAAGCAAAACCAAGAGACGTAAGTTGACGAAGGAGAATGTCAAATTCCATAAAACAGCTCAAGTGCTGAAAGATTCGCAGGAAAAAAAAACCCTTGCAAAACGATGTTGCGAATAGCACACCAAGAAAACCAACACTAAATAAGCGTCAACGGAACTATGTGATATAGAATTTTACTTACGATTCGTCATTACGAACCGGCTTCAGCCCATGAATAACGAAAACAAACGTTCTGCTCTCAAGTGACAATATATCATTTGCAGCTTTTGTGTGCCAACAGTAAAGATCATGAGTACTTGCCGTTCTGTGTTCTCTTGTTCTGTTTATTAAATTCGTTTCATTCTCTGCCGTTTCATTTCCACAGTAACCGGCCAATACTTTCCGATGCAAGTTAAAAATCCAAACAGCCTCTTCAGCTCGTATACATATTACTTCTTTGTAGGTGGCCGAGCGCATACGGGCTGACAAAAAGGAGCAAAATCATCTTCTATGTCAGCTACAACTTATGGCTTACGGATAACGGTTTCTAACTTTAATGGCACTTACTTATACTAAACGATCATCGATGATAACTTCAAGACAGCTTTCACTTACTTCTTTCAACAATTTCACTCTTATGCGGTTAGACCGGTGATATCGCAGTCGAAATCAAAATCGAACACAGACTCCACCAGTCACAAGTGTATTTTCACCGGTGATATACTTTGCACGATCCGAAAGAAGAAAGCTGACAATACCTGCGCAATCACGCGGCTGTCCTATGCGGCCGGCTGGGACCATTGCACACAACTTCTTCAACTCCTAAATCAATTACTCTTCAACAACGCTCTACTCAGTCGTTGATAGTTTCAAACACTTAATCATACGCTTTCTAAACTGAAATTTTCCATAGATGTGGCGCGGGATTAAGAGTCATTCGATCACGGATAATTCGAGGATTTCAGGTGCTCTCACTTACTATAACTTCCAATTTTCAGACGGGAGTTATGATCGCTTCGAAATCAGCCTCCCTCAAATAAAGCAACCCGCAAGAACCAGTACGACCTAAACCTCGAAATGCATAAGTTCCCGGCCTCTTTTTCTTTTCATCTTCGACATTTTTTCCCTCCTTTTCTTCTTCTTTTTTGACAACCTTTTTTTCAGAATTTTAAGTGAGTTACCATCTCAGCTAGAAAATGGACAATGACCTATAACTGTCACTCGCCAAATGGATGTGACTGGAAACGACAGCTTTGCATCTAAACTGAAAGATTTAACAAGTAAAGTCCATCAGGACAGCCAAAAGTTATTTCTGATAAGTGGGAAGATAAGCACAGCCAAATGCCTTTGTACACACATTCCATGAAAAAACGAGTAAAGACAACTTCTACAGCCCTATTTCGATTATCCGTACGGCTCGCATTTTCTGCTTTTTATTTTGAATATTGTTCTATGTGCGCACTTATTTCTTGTGCTATTAGGGCTTATACAAAAACGGCAAACGACCGCGAATGATCGACCACATCGTCGGTGAGGAAATTTTTGAGTCGATACCTAAGGAGTCAAGCTCATGCTACCCCTGTTTTCAGACATGTCGACAGAAACGGTCAACAGTCTGAAAATTAGAGTCATTCACGTCCCAGTGCCGTTTTAATCTGAAATTTCTCCTGATGAAAAGCGTAGAGGAAAAAAGTTACGAGAGTCGAGGAGAGCGGGGAAGGGGGGGGGGGGTGAAGGCCAAGCGGAGGACGTCGCAAGAAAAGAGGAGGATGTCTATATACACGCTCACCGTCGAGTGCTAAGAACCGCTGGGAGAGGGGGGGGGGGGGGGGGGGGGGGTGAAGGCCAAGCGGAGGACGTCGCAAGAAAAGAGGAGGATGTCTATATACACGCTCACCGTCGAGTGCTAAGAACCGCTGCGAAAACATTCGTGAGTTGACATGCTTGTTTGAAATTTTACGAATACCTGAGACTTCTTATGAATTATAAGGCCTTACCGTTCCAGCAAAGTTTTAAGAAATACCGAACTCATTTCTACATGATCTCATTAAAGCGTGATCGAAAAGCAAGAGCAACGAAAAAAACCAATAATTTCGTCATTAAAAAAACGGAAGAATTCACAAAGTGGCCGTTTAACAAGTTAAGGGAATTCCTCTCCTATCAATTTCTTTTAATCAGAACTTTAACTCTTCGCTGATCCATCTTCAGGCTTCTCCCTTTCCGGAAATCCCTCTCCCAAACGAAAAAAACTTAGATACTTGTTCGCAAGGCTTGTCCCACAGCGCACCGCTACCATCGCCTGTAACAGTACCCGTAGTCACACAATTGACGCGTACACCACGAGAGGCAGCACTAGCTGCGAGCGCCTTGCACATAGCTACAACGGCACTTTGTGCGATCGCATACAGCCCGCAGTCTAGAAACGGTGTGAACGCTGCCATCGACGAAAGCAACAATATGCACCCTTTCCTGCAACACTACCGTCATGTTTATGTAACAGAATACTTAAGCTACGATACAAACTTTCCACCACGATCTGCAAAAACGTCATCCAACGCACTGCGAACCGCTGTCGTTCATAGAAACGAACGCATAACTCCAGTGAAAAGGTTGACGCTCGTGCCAACAACAACCAATCAGTATTCTTTCTTCGCAACCGTTTGCGCATGACGAAACCGCATTTTCAAAACTGGGGCTAGCAGGTTTAGTGCTCCAAATATGAGAACGACACTTGTACGCTGCAGTTCCCCTTGCCGAATTGTCGAGGTCGGCTGTGAATTGATGGTGCTGCATGAGGAAGGCCGACATGTGGGTACAGATTTCCGTCCTAAGGCAGAAACTGGTCGCGGTTGGTGGCTCTCGTCCTAATTGAGACTGGTGGTTTCTGTAGGATATCCATATAGAATTGAACTTTGAAAATACGAATGCACTATAGTTTGCTGTACCTTCGAATTTAACTTTGGCATGCATGCTTCACTATATATGTTACAGCATAGCACAGCACAGCACAAAAAACGGACGTCTCCTGGCACACTGAAAAATAAGCATATCAATTCATGGTGAATATGGATTACCTGGACTCTTCGAGTAGTGGCATGGCGTCTTGGACGAGACGAAAAGGAACTGTCACGTACTTCTCCATTACCTGTTGTCGAAATTCACTTTTGTAAGATAAGGTCAATCTGATCAGCTGACTGCGCTTTTCCCACTGCGAGATATATATGGGCTACGTCCCCACCCCTCTCCCTGAGACGCGTCCCGTTAACCGCAGCCAACCATTGCCATTAGTTCACAATAAAAAAAGGTTGCCACTTGCATTCAGTTGGACGTCACTACCTTCAGCTGCCATAAATCGAGAATAAGCATCTAGTGCTTGCTAACGGAGGTTAAGAATTAGAGAGTGACGTGGAAAGTGAGTTCTAAGACACTGCACGATCTGATGCCCTTCTTCCTTCTGAATCTCTCGTTTACCCGCACATACAGCCTTCTGAATATGTCAAAAAAATTTTATCCATATCATCTCACAGTTATCGCTCAGAAGAAGGCACCGTTTATAAACTGCATCCAGCATAAAATCCCGAAGTGATCCAGTTGGTTTAGTATTGGAGATCCAAAAAAAGCCTTCTTCAAAATTGAATTCCTACGTTCTTTGTTGGCTTCTTAGACTGGAAAAGTATTCGTCACTTGTTATTCTCAATATCGAGTTGCTCGTCTATGCAGAAAACAAGCAAAACACGGTGCCGAGGTCGTGCAAAACGTTTATGCGATATAAATGGCACTAGAAATTTTAACATCCCTGCCGTGGTGAATCTCACTTGTTCACAATCGATAGTCAGTTTATCGCTCTCTCATTTATTTTTGTCGAACTTTCAAGCGTTGTAAAATCAAGATATATCCTTTCTATTCGCCATCAGCGAACTCCTTTATTCTACAATCTCGAATAAATACTCATGCAATTTCAACTGCGGACGAAAGTAGGCTTCTCTTAACGAGGACTTAGTGCATCATTTATGTCACAAGCAGAATTTTAGCGAAAAAATGAAATGTTTTAAAAACTTTACGACGCAGTGGAACAGCAACAACATTCCAAGAGGACTGGAACTTTTTTTTCTTACTCAACAAAGCCGTCTTAAAAATTTATTAGGTCTCAAAGGGCCAGTGGAGGTGTTGGTAACGGCATGTTGAAAAAGAGAACTGAATTTGGACCTCTGTTAAGCAGAAGGGTTACATCATGGCTGCCAGTCAGAAGTAGACCTCCGCTGAGGCAACCTTTTATTCGAGATAACATGACATCCAACGATATGAACTGAATTCACCTCATCGAAGTGGGTTGCGCTCATGTCCATCAAATCGCCGCGAATATTATTTTCACCCATATTTGCGACCAAATAGTCCAGTCTGCCGAACGCTTGCTTTGCCTACAATACCATTTAGTGGAACAGTGCCTCCTTTAGCTGTCTAACTTAACAGCCTCTCACAACGCTTAACAAACCAATAAGAGCCATGAACTGGGCAGACCGCCTACGGCAGAGAAGTGCGAACGGCACCGCGCGCAGTCGGCAGAGATGTAAAGATCGAATCCCATTTCTTGACGATCCCGCGTGGTCATTTCGCGTACCACAACCAGCTGACAGCAATAGGAAACGGCTGTTCACACGTATGGGTGAACGGCTAAGGAAACAAGCCAAGAAAAAACAGCGGTTCAAATTACAGTCGAGTCGAACATCGCAGAACTACTGCCTCTCTGAGACGTTCATTATGAAAATCCCTTTCTTTAATTCGCCTCTCATTCAAAGATGCAAAGGTTTATAAAATGCTACAAAACTGTTTCTAAATCAGCTCTGATCAGTCCTGTTTTGACGTATGAAATGCACCGATTCAACAAAAAATAAGCTTTGTTGAAACTAAAATTTCTATTGAACCAATTCCCACAGTGATGGCCAATGGGAAGTTCATAAACGGAAATTTCTAGTGGAGAAACTAAACCTCGTTAAGAAGAATGCTGCGTTGATTGCGCTTACTCAGGTCAACAACCGACTCGACTGCATGCACTTTAATACCGATATCGCTCAGCTGCTTCGAGTAAGTGGCCAGCCGTTGCGGATTGGGATCGGAGAGAACTAACTGCGAGCCAGTCATGCCCACCCGCCTGCCGATCGCCTCTCCCATCGCTGTGCAACAATTAGTGAGTAAAGTCACCCGACTCATTAAATTCGATTCCATTGTGCACAAACTGCAAACATTCTCATATTAAAGCAAATCACAATCCAAAAATGCAAATAAAAGGTCGAAGAGTCACAAGTGTACGTCAGCGAGCACATAACTTCTGCCATACTGAGCGATCACAAGCAACGGGGATTTATTGTCGCGCATCCACGACAAAATTAACCACTCATGTTTACTAGTGGACCGTTGACCAGATCAGTGTTTCTTTCCGTATCACACCGTTTCATACTTTTTCGTCCCGCTCTTTTTCTGAAATAGTGGGAAAGCGCCATTTCTTGCAGGCAGGAAAAAGCGGAGGGAAAAGGCATATCGAAAATGAGAAAGGAATGTTGAATTTGGCCAGCCAGCTTCATGACTTAGTTCCGTCATTTCCAACTTCCCCATAGCTATAAAATTTCGAATGAGTTGAAGCTGAACAAGCGGTCCGTGTTTAAATATAGGTAACAACTATTCTATATTTTCGTGGTTATTGTTTAGAAAGCATACCCAGACCGGAAGCTGAGCGACTCTCGAGTAACGTTACCGACGTTAGCAATGCAAGAGGCAAGAGGGGGCACATTTCGAAATCCTTTCCGGCATTTTGCAAATTATATACCAGCCTTTTCGCTTGCTATTATGTGGGCGAAAAAATTAGCAGTGCAAAGAGTGTGAACGCGATTAAACATTTCAAATGCATGCACTAGTGCTCGTATGACTGAAATCCTGCAAAACGACGAACGTGTATTATATGGAAAACAGCACTACGGCAGAGCTTATTCGAGATGCAGCATGGCAAAAAACGAACTTATTCGGCAAGCGGTCGGCGTGGAAAAAAACTGCTCGGGTATTTTTAACATGACGACTTGTAAGCCCTAAGGCGCTGTTGAGCTTCCACCTTCGCAGATTTCAAAAATTTTTTCATATGGAATCTCTTTGCCAATCACGTGAATCGTCGACAAAAACAATGTGAGTGCTATCGAAGTCTATCTCGAGTCTTCTGAAATCATAACATCAGTGATCATCGATTTTTCAAAAGCACCGCGATCATAATTGACAACTACCAGGCACTTGAAATCGCAGTTACGTTCGAGTCATTTTACGGCAGTTTGGCAACAGTAATACTGGTTTCTTAAAAGAAAGCACTCTTTGGAAAGAATACTAGCAGTGTCGGGTCACTTTATAACTTACGTAAGTTACGTAAACTGTCTACTCAGTGATGATAGGCTTACATTTCCCCTGCTCGTGACGCTTTGCTACTTTGCATGCCGTCTTGTGTTGTGTACGGTTAATAAAATACACCTGCTCGGTCTTGATACCTCACAGTCTTTCTCCTTTTAATTAACCTTTCCACATTCAATTAATCTGAAAAATTCCGTAAAATGTTTGTCCCTCTCATACTTGTTTTTTTTGTCATGCGAGCTATCCGCTGTTAAATCACACAGTGACACGTACTCGTATTCGCAAAACATGGGACTCTGGGAGTTTCCATTTAGGATAACGCCATTTCATCTGATACATATCTTCCTATCCCGACCACTTCAGTGTCACTTCTTGTGATCCTTCATTTGTTACAATCTATTTTGAGCCATTCGCGCATCGCCGGTTGAGAGACATTCGATTCGAGGTAATATTGTTCCCAATCTTAAATCTGCAAAGCTCCGTCATGCGCCCACCACACCACTGATGCTCATTTATATTCTCACTTTCGCACCCCGGTTCGGTTGAACGTTCATGTACGTGGTTCTTTTTTTTTTCGTGCTCAACGAAAAATAACAAAAAAAAATAACAAAGAAATGAAGTTATTTACGAAACGGAGTGGAACGACTCAAAAGTTTTTAACCATCCATTGGAAAGGGTCGACTGCAGAAGTTTCCATGTGGAGGCGTAACACAACTAGCGCGTGGAGTTCAGAAACGTGTGCGAAATTGAGAATTTTTATATGTAATGCTCCTTCTAATAACACGACGTCGCTGAACGTGACGAACTTTTTCAAACAAGGAAGCTGCACTCGCATCATATACGTTTTCTAAAAATGGGCACATCTGACCGATAGGTTTCACAGAAGCATAAATAGCATTGCGAGATATCGTCACATAACAGTTGTACCGAAGATCTCAGCAGCTTTTTTTTTTTACAATTCCGGCCGCCAAAACTAATAAAACTCGTTTTATAGTGATAAAACGATAATATTCAACTTATCAAGCCGTATTTTGGTTTTCTGGAGTTCTGAGGTTCTGGAGTCTCATATCCGGTTCTTGATATAATGGAGCACTGAAAGAAAACTCCTTGACGAGAGAAATTACCTACTGCGTACAGCTTCTAGCCGAGATTATGAGGTCTATACAAAACTACCGTTACAGTATATATCTCGGCATCAGCGTTATTCATTAAACAGGAAAATCAAAAACACCACTATTTCGTGGGAGTACAATGCACCACATTTCGAGGGAGCTATTATATTAAAAGTATACACGATTAAT
>JPKZ01001211.1:242145-258773 GCA_000803305.1 Toxocara canis | reverse complement strand
CAGAAGGGTCACACGTAAGCGCACCGTAGAGTTTCCAGTGAGCCAGCCGCAGCCGGCAGGCGGAGAAGCACGGGAAAAACTGCAAAATTTCTATGAAGATCGTCCAAAAACGTAAAATTCTCACACCTTCTGCGCTTTCAGCACTTATGAATCATTTCAAAAGCCTCTCTCTTCCTTATCACCACGACACTGTGACTCGCAAGTTCTCGGAAAATGCTTGCTTCGCAAAAATTTTTGGAAACGTGAACGCAGAGGGGAGTCTTATGACTCAGTGATTCGAGGTCATTTAGGTATGAATCGGCATTCGAACGCATGCCCATAAATAAAGTTATATTTTGAATTTAAACCATAATTCGCAAACTTCTGTGTGCGAAAGTATTCAAACTTAATCCGCCTATTTACAGCTCGCACAATGCACTTCAAAGTTCAGCAACATCTTCATTTTACCGCACGCACTTGCCGAAACAAATCTAAATCACTCCGATTCACTCTGAAACGGACAATACTTTTGCGAAGCGGCGGTGCTAGGCGGTTTTGAATTCAGTCTGTGGGAACGCTGTAAAAGCAGTACGCAGCACCCCACATGCTGTACAATTGTCCAAATGCTCTGCAACTGCCCTACATGCTCTACAATTGCCCTACATGCTGCGCAACTGGCCTATATGCTCTACAACTTCCTTATATGCCAATTGCAGCATGAATTTTAGAACCGACAGCGATATCATCGAGCTTTCCCGTTGTTACGAAAATACAGGCCACTCTAGGTTGTTGTTAATGTTTAGCATTAATATGCGACTAAATCTTTAGCTGCGTAGGCGCCATGCCCTTCAACAGAGCATCATAACTTCGTAAAGGCTAAGAGAGGGCACTTCAGTGACTGGAGTGAAGGCACTTCAGTGAGGGCACTTCAGTGACTGACTACATTTTCTGAACCTGACAAAATGTACGGAAGTATAAACAAATGTGCGAATTAACAAACGCATTTGAAGTTCGCTAAATGAATTTCAAGTTCTTTTTTTCGGTTCTAGAGAATAAAATGTTTTGGCAAAACAACTAGACGAAATCAGAACATTTCTGAATGACAAGCTTTCATCGGGCAGCCTTGCGGTTCCTAAGATATATCACGGGTTTTGTAAAGATATATCTGTGATGGGTTCCATGCTGTTATTTATATAAAATAATAACAATTATGTCGGTGGGATTTAGGGCCGTCTCGTAGCGCACAACAAGAAGATAGCTGTAATTAGTTCTGAGCGATAAATATGGCGCATGTTTAAAACGCAACCACGATCTCCTGCGACTGATGTGACAAAATTCGAATCTTTTCATCTCTAAGTGTCACAGATTTTTTAACGAATTCAGCTTTTACGGCATCGATTCTTGTTAATGCTAATACCCTGGAGAAGTGATATTAAAACCAACACCAACGAAAACCTCAAGTTTTGAGTGTATCGTGCGGCTATAACCCCAAGTAAGTTGTATGTGAGCAGCATGTCGAACGTCATGAAAGCTAACTGTAATCTTTTGTGGAACGAAAATTCCCGTAGCGAATATTGGGACATCCCCGGCTGGGCAGATAACGCGACTAGGACATGTACGCGAGTGTGAGTGGAGAGGTAACAACGGCTTTCTAATAAGACATGGAAGCGCCAAAATTCGGCGGACGTGTCCTGTAACGAGAAAACGCCTTTTTCATAGAACCGTCCTGTTACCGTAGCGGAACCAAGAATACAAGGCACATCGCGGAGGATCAAGAAAGGAGTGCAAGGACGCGCTCAAATCTGACAAGAATGTCGTCTTCGACGCCGTCATCGGGAGATATCCGGAGCAAGATGGCAGAGGGCTGACTCTGCGTTGGCACTGAAAGTAGTGGCTGAAGGCCGTTGATACAGTGATCGGTGATCGCAGCCGTTAGGCAGTACTGTCGTCCTGGACAGAAGGCTCACCCGAACGGCGAAGCCTGAAGCGGAGGGTCTGTTTCTTAGATAGTTGCTCCTTCAGTAAATGTAACGGTAACCCTGAGAATCTTCGACCATTCGAAGCTTTACCAATTATAGTTGGCAGTGATTTGCGGTTCACAACATATTCTACTGAAAGGCCATAGAAGCGAGTAATACAGTTAACGTGAATTTTCTTGCTGCTACTATTAAAATATCTTTCTTAGTACGCGCGTAAAACAGGTTCACCAAAGCAGTTCTCAACTGTGGCAGTAGCATTACCAAAAGTAAACTGTTCACTTTTATAAGAATCTGCACTGTTCGGGAACTGATTCGTGAGCCTACAGTATTGTATATTCCAGTCTTCGAATGTTATGAGAAACAGGTTTTTGAGCACTGCCGTAGGGCTTACATAGTTTAACGCACGCTTGTTTTTGAAAGTTGCACGCAAGTAGGTCTCCCCCTCTTGCTGCGGATGTGAGGATTGTTGATAAGGTTCGGGAATATTTCCCTTTTATGGCGTTTCATAAATTGTTCCTCGTCACCCGACTGTCCGACTCGATTAAAGGCTTTCAAACTAGGATCTTCAGAATATCGCACGAAAATCCTGATTTGACTGCCTGTTATAAATCGTAGAACACTTTCCGGATATATTATTTAAAAGCACTTTCTCTTTCCCTGAAGAATGTGAGCGTGGAGCTTATGTTTTACAAGTAACACGCAAAACATGCTCCACAAACTGTTTCTTCGACAACGCCCAGTTTAGTTCTGTGTTTCGAACAGCCTCCACGAAAACATAGTTGAAGCACAAAACGTTTCGATATTTGGTGGTCGCCTTAATTCCATCGACTTAAGAAGCTTCATATGCTTCCTTCTTTATGTCTCATCTGCACAGCCATATGCGTTTCTTTCTTGTCGTCTTTTTACACCAAAAACGTTTTTCCAACTTACTGCGTGTGCTATTTAATATTATACGACGCGACAGTGTTCCATTCTTCGATCAGTGCACTCCCCCTTTTAATTGATACGACTTCAGTCTCTCATTATCTTGCGCCTTCCTTCCATTTCATTCATGTGAATGTGCGTAACGCAGCTACGCGTCTACCTAGTTGTACTTTTTTTTTGCCGTTCTCTTCGTATATATCTTCATTGCGAAGTGCATTTCTGCTTTTCTTTATCCATGAGCACAAACAATATTCAGTTCAATTGCATTAATTTTGAATAGTCATGCGTAACATCTTCATCGTCCTTCACTTCCTCCGTATATTTTTCGGTTTCTCGGCAACAGCGCCATTTGTAAACTTCATTAGCAAAGTGGTAATAGCAATAGTCGAAATGATCCATCTTTGATGCAGTCAATATCTGCGCAATCACATTTCTGTGCGATTTCTCGCTTACCGTTGGTAGGATGTTCGCCTCGACTGTGCAACAATTGCGCCCCGAGACTAAGGTCCCCGACAGTTACTTCCTTTAATGCCGTTTTGTGGTTATGACGGGGAAGGCGTTCAGCGGCATTACACTGTACATGTATGACAAGTGCAGGAAGAGGCGGTCCTTGGTGTTCCCTCTGACTGACCATAAAAATCGTCACGCCTTTTATAAGATGGAAAGAAAGTAACACGTAAGTCCACAGTAACTAAAATTACGCTTCGTCTTACTAGAAAAAAATATTGTTTCTGTAAATTATTACATTGTAAGCCAATCATCTGTTGTGATGATCACTTCATGCTGTGATTTGTTATCGGCCAGTCGGACCTATGGAGCAATTTTTTGATGCTGCCACTGCACTTACAAAAACTCCACCCACCTCTTTCAAGTTTTCTGGTGTATCCGCGCATCACTCGCATATGCTCGCTTTCGTAGATTCGCCCAAACAAGTTAGGATAGACAGGCTTCTTACAATTGCCGGTAACTATTAGTAATCCAGGACAGCAAAAAAAAATTATTGAAAGTCCCCTTCGTTCAAACCATTACGACAGTTCCCCTATCTGGAAACACGGAGGCCATTAATCATTGCTTGTCTGTTACCCTCTCAGTTTAATTCATCCTCGTAAACAATTGCAGCTATTCAGCGACATCAACTAAATTATAACCTCCTGCATCCGGAACGTCACCTACAGCTTCTCCGACTTCAAGTGTCGCTGCTGACTGGTAAAGAATACAGTGACGCGAGGTCCCAACAACAACAATTGCCGAGGTGAGTCATTGGCGCAGTTTTGCCACAAATAAACAGACGATCTGCGCAGATTGCTGGATACGGAGGCATTTGAGACCGCGGACACCCTATTCGCAGAATACATCACGAAATTCGATTAGTTGGGAACCCTCGAACCACAGATCCATATAAAGAATCAACTTACGGGACGTATGAGTAAATAAGACGACCATTGCTAATATTTTCTCTCAATACTTCTTCATAGCGCTCGACGAAGAAACCATGCTTCCGAAACTCTGAATCCCTGCCTTAAAAATCGATCTAGCGCAAACAAACTCACGATCTGTTTGCGCTAAAAGCTTCGGGAACCATCTCTGCCTTTGACTTCCCTAGACTCCAATGAAGACTATATTAGCGAAGAGGAAAACAGAAATTCGATTCAAGCATCAGGCACTCCGACTAAGGGGGCAATATGTGGCCAAGCTTAGCGAGCGAGGTTGTTGCGAGCCAGCGCAATTCACACCTCACTTACAGTCGAAGGGTCGCACTCACCTTAATAGTTGACAGCCTGTACTCTTCGCACCAAAAAACAGCAGCTAAATTTTTCGCTGCAGACAACAAAAGCTGAGTGAAATCCGCCTCGACATTATAACTCTGATAAAAAGCGTTGCGAAATATACGCCAGTTAAGAGGAAGGCAGTGCAACGCTCAACGCAGTATGGGTGAGTGCCGTCCTTGAACGACTAACAGTGATAATACGAACAACAGCAGAGCTTCCATGGTCGTCTTTTATGCACAAGATGAAAGCAAACGTTCAGCAGCTTATCCATATTCCACCACATTCAATTCAAATGGATGCAGAATGCCTCTTCGAACGCAATGCTTCTAGAACGAAACGTTAACTAGAAAACAATTTCACATGAGCTGTTGAGCAGCCATAATGTCCGGGGTTCGAGGGCTCATTCACTTCGGCACCATTACCAAATACAGCTCTGAACTTTCGAATATAAAGCAATGCTACCGCCACTCATTTCAGAACCCTAGTCCAACAGTAGTGCTCCGTAGGTTTATAACGAACGAAGCATAGCAGACAAAATAGATGTTTCCGTTTGTAAAATAAAGGCTTTTATGAGTCTAAACGAACAAGCAATGCGAGAACAGGCAACAGCATAAAACGCTAGCACAAGCGGGGAAAACATGGACTGGAGGAGGGAGGAGGAAGGGGTGTGGAGGTGCGCGATTGTACAGATCAGAAGGGTACACAATCGAGAAATAAAACAGTCTTGCACAGGAAGGATAACGACGTGAGAAATAAAGAGAATGGAATGTCCGTTTCCGCAGGCCATGAGGCAGAGGAATGAGAGGAGAAGTAAAATGAGAAAGTATAATCGTTGGGCCAGAGCGGTCTGCAAGAAAGGTGACACAAAAATGTCTCGTTGAGAAGAAATGTGAAGACTGATTCTCCTAAGCACAGTCACAGCACATAACCTTCCCGTCCACTCCCCCTCCTTCCTGAGTGCTTAGATCGCTACCAGACGGCCAGTGGCAGGTTCCGAGCACCGATACTCGGCAAATGCTTTCAAACGCATGTAATCTTTAACTCCGCCGGTCCCGTCAGTGCATCTTCACCTCGTCACAATGCTGAGATTGCTGTCATGATTCAATTAACGAAAAGTTAGCGTATGGATGTCGAGATGCCGACAAACTAGAAACTCTGAAAAATACCTGCCAGAATCGGTACGGCGACATGAGAAGAAACTTCTTGCTATTGTAAGACATCACTTTTTGCATTTCCACGCCAAAACTAATTTGGCAGCCTTGAAAAAAAAACTGCTAAACAGTCAGTCACGCAGGATACAACAAAGAAGGACGGCCATCTGAGCCAAACGCTTTGATTTTTTATCCTTCTGGATCTCATAACGCAACGCTGCGAAATCCCGTGGTGAAATTGTCCGTTTACCGTTTTGAAGCGCCACCAGATTGACGCCGCCCTCTCTGAATAACATGCTCACATCGGTTAAACCTACGCATAGTTCGCGGCCAAATTTCTAAGGAAAACAGTCCAGGAAAAATAATTCCAGACAACAGAACTAAATAGAACAGACGGCAAAAAATTTTTCTGGAGCGGAACAAACAGAATACTTCAAAACAACAGAATAGAAGGAAAGTTCTCTATAAGAGCAAAAACAGACGTCTCAAAAAAACGCGGTTTTAGAAAGCATAATGATTTTCAATAATGGGGGATAAGCGATCATCAACCGTGAAAAACATCCTTCTTCGTCTAGGTTTTGCGTCATAAAATAAGGAGAAAGAATGCCAACCAAATGGATACTGGACGAGTGCAGCGGCATATTGTGCTTCATCTTGTCGGACACCCGTCACCGGACTGTACATGTTCAGGTAGGGATAACTGTTGTAGGGTATCTGAGTCGCCGTATACAGCTGGTGCTGAGCTTGCTGTAAATGCAACAACAACAACTCGTATTGCCTTCCAAATCATTCCCCTACATATACTTCCTTTACGCACAAATGCGTGTCGTAAAATGCATCAAACGAGGTAGCAGCAACGGTTTCACGGTGAATGTTTCGGCACTACCATTCACAGTCACAGCAAAATAGCTGCAACTACTGGTAACACATCAAATTGGAGGCCACAACCAGAAAACCACACGGGTACTGCAGTTGTAAGGTGAGACCATACAAACAAACTATACAAGCAACACAGTATACAAATACTTCATTTAGATTGAATGATCTAAAAAAAAGAAAAAAAAACAACTTCCCACTATTAATCCTGCGGACTACATGATCTTAAAAGGCAATTCCTGGAGCACAGTCGACGAGCTAGTGTTCAGCAACTAAAAATTAGTCTGTCTTGCCACTATTATTAACAGAACGTTAGACGAACCATTCACTTCGCTTTTGAATCTACCTCACACCAATTCTGATTTGTGTTGATTTTGAACAAAATTTTGGCCACGTTGAAGTTCACCCTCTTCCAGTCGGAATGGTGCAGATGAACAAGTCGCAGCGCGATTTTGAGATAAGAAAATACAGAAACTGAAGAGATTATAAGACTGCAAAATCGACGCCCGATGCAGCTAATTATTGAAAATATGATGCAAATGGATAGCGGGAGGTTCGAGGACGGGAGGAGGAGGAAGAAACGAACATTTGACACTTACCCAATTTACCCACTTTTACCAATTAGAACACATCAACAGGGCAACATCACGTCACACCCCCCGTTTCATTTATATCACGCTCATATTAAAACGATTCAGTCTTTGTATTCAACCGATTTCCTGGAAAATATTGATGAAGGGGAACGACAAGCAAAATGTTTACGTGAGAAGTGCCGGATTACCAAAGTTAAATTACTCTGGGGGTCCACTGTACGCGCTAATCTAAACAAAGTCATCTGCCACTGTGAATATGAAGTTTGTAAAAAACAATATGTGCATCCTTCAGCCTTCACCAAAACCAACGGCTGATAAACCTTCTCAATTATTTGCTACTGGGGTCATACATTTTCGACAGACAAACTCAAACCTGCTGTTGATGAAGTGAGAGTGGGGGTTTAGAAGCTGTGTTGCGCGTCTCGGAAGATGGATAGGACATGCTGGACGTGTCGGCGTACGACAACCCCGACGAGGCGGGTTGCCGTTGCTGCAAAGTCGCTGTGGAGGAATGGGCAGCCGGCGTGGCTGACACTATTCCTACGCCACCATTCGAAGTAACATTCTGCAACAACACTCCTACAACAATAGCCACATTTGTCACTCTTTTGTGCGTGCAGTGTCTTTATTCAAGCCAGATCTTTACGCCAGCGTTTGAACTTAATGACGATAAAACAGGATTTCAAAAGCTGAAAATAGAAATGCTGGCCGTTAGAACCATGTGTTAAGACATTAGCTCCATCCTCCTCCGGCCCCATTTACATCACTTACACAAACCAATTCCGGTGCCCATTATTCAGTTTGCCACTTTTATAATCACACTGCGGATGCAGTTCTGCAATTAGCAATTTACGCGCTGCAACCAGCGATTTTTGGCTGCGGTGCATTTGCAGCTGAAAAATCACGCTGGAATTTTTACACAGAAACTGGCTGAAAAGTGCACCTGTTGAATCCATTCTCTAGTAATCATCGCTTAAGGAAAGAACAGCTACAGAAGTACATGAAACAAACACTCAAATTTTCGAGGAAGCTTTTCAATGCTACAGTTCTCTCGTTTGAGGTCCACGTATCGTCACTTAAACGTTTACAAATTAGATCACACTACTGCCAAAAACAATTTTCCATTTGTCTGATAACAGATTCTAGCACGACAGTCATTATGGTTCTCGCAGAAGCTTTGTTTATACATGATAACCTGCCCACTCCCTCCCCACCCCTACCCCCAAGGGGTTTTATTAACACAGAAGCTTCTGTAAAGTAAACTGGACAGAGTCGCATTTGCATGGTCTGATATCGTTTCAGCTCGATATTGTTACGTGCCAGCGCGGCATTACACCATTTTGCACAGTGCATGCGATATGTGCTGTAAGCAGAATCAACAAAATTAACAGTTAACATCAATTTAGAGAACAATAACCTCTGCTTCACAGAAAAAATTTCTTGAAACCTTTTGGATGCTAGAAAACGTACGGCAAGGACACGATTGGAAAGAAAAACCTTGGATTGCTGCTGCGAAGAGATCGAAGAAGAGAAATCACCGACTGCGCCGTTCGACAAAATCTGTGCCGACGTTTCGTTCGGCAAATCGGCCTTAACAGTGCCTTTATTACTCTCCTAACTAGACTACATGAGATAGCGTGCAGATGAATTACGACTTCTAGCAACTGAAGTCCAGCTACTCACAGCACACGAATTTTGGTCAAACAATCCAACCTTAACTAATGCGGTCAAGGGCGCTCGAGACTCCTGGATCGCTGAACCCCATTTCCCCTCAACCAAACCTTAACCTTAATACAACGTTCTATCAGCGCTTTCTTGCGACCGTCAGCCAACGATTAAACCGCACGAGTGATCAACTTGCTAGTTTATCAACTCGTAACCCTACTGTTGTCATATATCGCCATTATGCTATTCCGACTCACACAGCCACATGAATAACACCTTCAACGACAATTCGGAACCGATCCTTAAAACACTGAGACGATAAACAAAAATTGTGTTCCCTTTGCGCATCCAACGGCACAACATCAAAACGCCGCTGAAACGTTAACACAATCTAATGAACAATGTCTCAACCGCAGCTCTCTAAGTGTGATCATGCGAAACCCTTATCATTCGAAACTTCCAAAACAGGCGCACGTAACCGCATATTTAGTTCGTTGTAAGAAAAAAATATCATGTATGGACTAGTGCGGCTTCAAGAACGGACTCCTGCTCGGAAGCTCGTAGCCCATAGAACTCCGATCGTCGCAGGTCCCATTTATTTCATAAGCTTCTATTCAGAGGTGATATTTTCCGAATTGAACTAATGGGCCACTTGCACTTGTAACCGGAATCAAGGAAAAGAATCTGAATGACTAAGACCTTTGAAAACTATTTTGTTAAAAAGTTGAAACTGCTACGCGCTCATGCTTCGAGACTTTTTCCACTCACATGAACACACCCAATATGTGTAGCGCATATTCGAAATGACCCACGTTATGGTTATAAAGGGACATTCTCTTCAAAATTGAACTTAAAATCAAAAACAATTTCCGAAGCGAGACGAGTGATATAAATTACAAATGAAAATAAAAAACAATTCTGAGGCCGGACAAGTGGGAATTCTGCATTACATGACACATATTTCTGTGGTGCCGGAACCGAAGCCGAAATTAGAAACATAACACAAAATTTTGGCATTTCAGAAACTGAATTCCGATGCAGCCCTAATCTATACGGTCTCGCCTAAGAGATGGAAATGAGATTAGCAAGGCAGCAACCACAAAAAATAAGAACATACACAATCAACATGACAGCAGACACGACAATCCCCTCCCCTTCAACCTCACAATTTGCAGGAGGGCATCCGGTGTTCGCACCGGCGCTATGAAAAAAAGAAAATTTTTCTGTTCACAAACGAAGGTCAATACAAAACCTTTAAAAACCGTTTTCGATGGGCTTTGGATTTCAAGTTCAGCTAAAAGAGCCGGCATTGCGGCTTCTGGCTGCCAAAACGAACAACCGGCAAACCCATGACCGCCTCCTGTAGCCGAAAGCAGCTGCCATCCTCCTCATAGCGAACTACAGTAATTTGAATCTGTCACCTTCATCTGCATGGTAGCTTCTGCTATCCAATATATAGTCGTGTTTGGCTAACGTCAGCGACATCTTGCATTGCACTGCAGCTTCAAGCTACCGTGGTTGTCTACCAGAACCCACCTCTTTTGGCAATCGCAAAGTTGCTATCGCCATTTATTGACGATAACAAAATTCTCATCTAACGCAATGATGTAGCACTCGAGGATCTCCAGGACAGACTGCCGATTAGGTGTTTTAAACTCATGATAACTGATAAATTTGAAAGGCACTGGCGTAGTAACAGCCCCCATCTTAATTCGAAAAACTTCGGTCTTCAGCGCCCATTTTTATCAATCACCAGGATCGCTTCGCCGACCTTAATTTGAATTTTCTAGTTGCTTCACTCAACTTGACATATAATTTTCTACTTGCTTCGCCATCCTATCGTCGGCTCATTTCGCCTATTCCGATGCGAAAAATTACGTTTCGGTCCACTCGTACCACTTCTGAAGCATTCTCCTCTCCTCACTCGTCACGATACAAAACCGACTGGCTCGCTTCGCTAGCCCTGATACACTTTAATTTTGGCTCGCTTCGCTTGAAAACTTTTTGGCATTCCCCGTTCGCATTAATATGATATTTTACATCTCGCACCACATCAAAACTTCTTGTCTTTTCAAATAAATTTTTATCGGCTCTCATGAAATTTCTTGGATCGCCTCGCTTGCACAAACTAATAATTTCTGGGCTGATTCCATCGAAAACTATGAAATTTTCGTCTAGCTCCATAAGCCTCGATCCATTTTTTCTCACTCCCACGAGTCCTAAAGCTGTGCGTTCAGCGGAGAGTTTAAACCTTTTTCTCGCATAAATCCTTGGCACAAGAAAAGAAAAATTCTTTGAACAGCTTGTTTGACGAATATTTTGAATTTTAAAAAAACTTCGGCAATTTACGGTTAAGCATGGGAAACGCTCAGAGGAAAAATTGCTGTTCCAACACATCATTGGGAACTCACTGATATAAAAAAACATTCACATATGCTTTTGCCTGCTTTCCGCAACCATTGGTCCATGAGATGTGACTTTTTAAATTTCTGGCACCCGTTCCCAAGGGCTAACAGTTCAGGAAAGGGAAGGTGGCTAATGGTGCTTTGCCTATTCTAAAGCATACCTCAATTTTTGCAGAACGATTTATGGAGCGTGACTTGGAGCTCGCCGTGAAAACATCTTCGCCACCACGTTCATCACCAGCGCTAGCGTTTGACTCGACGTGGAATCCGAACTGATATTCTGGCAGAGCCGAAGGCCCGTTCGAATCCCCGCCGGATACGAACTCAACTGTGTGCGAGACCGGCTGCTGCTGCATCATTGAGGTCAAAGGCCTGGCCACGGACGTCTGCTTGGAGTGAGGCGCAGGCTGAGGAGTGGGTTGTGGCTGCACTGGTTGCGACTGCTGCTTTGGGGTAGCTAATTGAGGGGTCGGCTTGGCTCCGATGCCGAGATCATTCTTCAGTTGCGTTGTCCAATCTGCAGATGACGTGTTCACCGTGCTACTTAACGCAGGCCGCTGTATCGTGGTCGCCGCAGGTACTGCACTTGGAGCCTTGGGCGTGTTCGAGGACGTACTCATCATGGCGGACATCGAAGTCGGTGGTGACGAAGCGCATTCGTCCTCCCGCTCTGTTTCCGCATCCTGTGATGAAACTCCACCCTGACTGCTCGTTGAAACCACTCCCTTGCTAAAAATCGATTGAGTGATCTCTTTCAGATGCCCACATATCTCTTTGGGCTTATCATTTGATCAACATGAACGGCTGAGGAGTGTTTTGGCCATAGCGCATACGATACCGACTCATTCCAGAGTTATGGTGTCGCGGCAGTGGGAAACATGGACGCACAGTGGCCATTTGAGAATAACGTGAAATACACATATATCTCACTAAGCTGAAGAAAACGGTTAACGGTGAACGTAATCGGCATTGTAATAACGGAACTCCCTCTTGATGGTACGCTGCAATTTGTATAAAAATGCACGACTGATGACAATGCATTCTCTATTACCTCATATATGTCAGCGGTTTGTAGAAATCTTAAACGTTTTCGCCCACTTTGAATCGTCTAACGAACGCTTTCAGCTTCATCATTTCGACATGCCAAGAAATTCGAAAAGCACCTAGTACTGAAAGAAGCGATGAAACTTTTCGTAGCAGAATTCGACTCGGTTTTAGTTCAACAGGTAAAAAAACATCACAGCCCCAACCTTCCTTGCAACCAGCAATGAGGTCACAAAAAAAAACACTTAGTTTGTGCTTTCTCACATGAGCAAGCCTACACCAAACCTTGACAACCATAGAGTTAGTATATAAATCAGAAAAAATAGAAGAATGCATTTCTTGCGATCTATTCAAAGCCTTTCTACTCCCGTTAAATGACCCTCTACATGCCCTAAAAACGGACATCATTCAACATTCATTGATGACGCACGACTGAATCAACAAAGCAGGGGCTGCCAGGCGACTGCACAAAAAAACTTTAGAAGCGAGAGAGTGGGGCGGTGCGCTCACATGTGCCCGATCAAGCCCGAGTTCGATTTAAACTCTGCATGGTGCCGCAGCCACATCAACACTATTTTATTCTCAGGCCATGGTGGAATGAAGTGATGCCCTCTTACGCAGACACACGCCCCGGTGAGTGTGCGGCATGCACCAATCAGAGTATTCACCTCATCGAAAATATTTCGTTCATTCATCGTAAATATATCGCGAAACACGAAACAGAATGTCTAGCTGGATGAGCGTTGCGTTCAGCATATCGAATTTAATTTAGCACTTTCAAGTTTCATGCATTTGGATCAATAATGATTTTGAAAGATAAAACCCCATCAATCGGTGAATAAACGTGAATGGAGCTTTGAAAAGCTATTGGCTACGTCTTGTCTTGTGTACAAAAAAAAAAAACACTTCATCTCGCCGTTAGCAGATGCTTTCAGATGCAGATGCCGTCAGATGCAAACGCTTTCTCTCCCAATCACCATATAGGCTTCAACGCAAACGCTTGCAAAACCGTTAAACGAGGTAGTTGTGCCAATGGGAGAAATTAATCGCCAAACCTCTGGTACAACGAGTTGAGATTATCGAGAGTCGACTGGCTGACCGAATTGGTGGAAAGCGGTACACTGCTGCTAACCGAGGAGTTGAGTGAAATGTTGGTGCTGCTCTTGACAGTAGACGCACTTTCTTTGCTCTTACCCGCCCCAGCGGCCGCCACCGCAGCGAACGAAATGGGTCCAGAAGCAGAACACGAGGTTGTGCCTCCAACCCCAGCAGGCGCATTCAATGTTGGTGGAGACGGTGGCGTTGCGTCATCGCGACGAGAAAACACCAGCGTTCCTGCCGTTTTCTAAAAAAATCGCATGTATTGGTTACAACAAAGCTTGAAGGTGGGACATACAGTTGGGTTGTAACAAGTAACGCTTTCAATACGTGTTTTACCATACCATATAAAATGCCGCGATTTAAGAAGCACACAGGTAATATGCGGTTGAGGCACACTCGACTGACTACAATCTCCATTATCTATTAAGCGACAGTCGCAATAACACGCAAACAACGCTACAACAATGAGAAATCAGGCCATACCGGAGTCCAGAATGCTAATATTCTCAGGGGCTCTCCTTCGCTCCAATTTGATGGCTCTGGCGATCGAATAAAGTAATTTAAGACAGCTCTGTCCAGCTGTTCCATAAGGCCTGACTACCCAGAAACAACTTGTCGAAAATAGCTGAGCACTTACACGCTTAACTTGCTTTACACTATACGCCTACTAAAATTCGTCGGCCTCGTTTCTATTTCGCAAGAAAACTCATGAAAAATGCACGATGTGCAAAAAAACACTCTTTTGTGGGCGTTTTCATGACAATAAGGAATCGTGTTATATGAACTCGGCAAGATTCTTTGCATGAAATTGCTCGGGATTTAATGATAAAGAAACGCTAGCTGCATCCGCAGCCAGTGGAGGAGAGGGAGGACGTTCGATGCTCCTTCCCCTCTCCTCCTTGCTCATGCCCCGGAAGAATTCTCGTGAGAATTCCCCTTCCAACGCCAATAGGAGCCGTAATATGCTCCTTGGTGAACGATGAAACCATATATAAGTCCCTCGGATTTGCCCCTTTCTTTACCCTTCAGCTACTTCATATCCCTTTCCCATGTCAAAATCCTAGCAGCAGGTTTGACACCAACTTCTTACCCAATCCGTATCTTCGGGAACGTCGTCAACAGAATTAGCGCTCGCGTTCGTCCATTCCTTATTTGTGTCCGTCTTATTAACTTGCGAGTTATCCCAAACATTGCTCGCCCCACTCGCACCTCCCAACTGCACCCCACCTGACTGCTGATACTCTCCCCTGCCAGTGTGCAGTCCTCGACCACCTCCTCTTACGCCGCCACGAAATCCACCACGCATTCGCTCCGAACCCCGTCCTCTACCTGAACCTGAAAACGTTCATCCCATTACATGCAAGCACTCCTTTCCTCGTATGAACGACAGAGAAATTATCAAAAAGAAAACAATAACCCTCACGCTCAGTACGTTCATAGGAGCTAGTTGAAAAACATCCACATCAAAGCATGCAGAAGTCAAAGAAAAAATCACTTCATCCAATATCAACGAAAAAACGCCACTAAGGCTCCCGAACGAGCTTCACGACTCTCCAGTGAAGCATCTGAATCGATTTCGGTGCTTCATTCCGAAACCCTTTTTCTACCACACCATCAGCAGTATCTTAAGGATGTTTTATAAACGACACGTCCACTTTAAAGCCTGAAGTGCCAAAATTTTGAATAAAATCAATCCAGAAAAAAATTTCTGGAAAACCTCGGCATCCTTTTGTTTGTGTAAAACTTTCTCAAAGACAACTCCAACCCCCTCTTACCAGCTTTCTTTTCTGCATCCCTTTACGAATGTTGGCAAGTTCGAATTAAACCAACAAAAAAAAAAAAAATGGCGGAGCAGAGTACAGGTGTTTTTGAAAGAATAACGACGCTGCTCGATGTACACTGTATCTGCCGACGCAGTATGACAACCTTGAACAGCCGCTACTCTCCGCCATCCAAAGTGCATTTGGGTAAAACCGCAAACGATTTCGCAGCAACCAAAACCGATTGCAATAAACTAAAAAAGTTAAGCCGTAACGCTCGACGCATGCAAACGTAACCTAAATAAAGGGCAGCATCAAACATACGCAACAATGGCTATCGAATGAAAACACCAGTGGGTTGCTGCAAATGAGGAACGCCACTCAAGCACGACATTGTTAGGACTACTGGCTTTTAAACTCAGAAGTCACTACCCGCAACCTGGGTAGACATGCACTCTGCTCATCGCCGAAATAAAGCGACAAAGAAAATTAAGGACAAATGGTTGAAACCTCACATGTGGATTTCCGATTTCATCTGAACCTATCAAATTTTGAGAACGAATAAATTCGCCGAAAAATTTTGGGGATCACAAGTTTATATGGCATAAACCAAGCCGATGCTGTTTGTAAACAAGTTTTTTAAACCATCGATGAAAGCTGCCTACCCGTTACCTTACAATTTACTAACAGTTCCCATAGGAGTTCCATTTCTAGCCCTAAGCAACTGAATTTATGCTAGTTACCCACTCGAACCACCGTCTACCTCTACGAGACCGGAAGGATAACGCTAGAGCGCTACTACTTTATAGTTACAGCGTTAAGTACAAAAGCTAAATACAAGTGTCTCAAGTAGATTCACCCAGTTGTCATCGTCGTACCACTTGCATATCAGCAAACATTGCTATTATACATCAATAGACAAGCTATGACAAGAATTATCGAACCAGCGAAATTACTGGCGCTCCGCGTGAGGTGGTTGCGGTTTCTATGTGCAGAAGACAACTCTTCGGCCCGTTCCTCAGCCTCAGCGCGCTTTGCTCTACGACTCTTCTGCTCCTTCCAGACGTTCTCATGAGAATAGGTCTCCTCCAATATCGCATTCACAGCCTCTTCCACATTATTATCTGTATCGTACAGTGCTATCTCAGCTTGGCTCACTGTGCAACGCGTTGTTTCCACAACCTAAAACACATCATCAGCACGAAAGCAGAGGCAAACAGAAAAGTGCGAGGATGATCTCTGCCCTGTGGTATGGTTGACGGTTCCGGCAAAGAGCGTACACGACGCACTTAACTAATAATTACTACCTGTAAGTTTGTCAAGATAGAAGCTGTAGATTTACACAGCCTTCTCTGCCTTCCTCGCATCCCTTCCCCCTCCCC
>JPKZ01001211.1:205920-241781 GCA_000803305.1 Toxocara canis | reverse complement strand
CCTGGCGCGCATCACCACCCCATGGAGACAGCATGGCTCACTGGAGAGCCTTTTAGCTGACGAAATGACGGCAACACAATTACACCGCTCTTGCTTAACAAAGTAACCAAATTTCTAACTATTCCAATCACTGCTGACAGCAACTGCGATCCAATGAAGGATTTGTAGGCGATAAAAGACAAGGTATTCAGTTCACGTTACCGCTACCCGCTCCTCTACCCCCCAACTCACCTGAAACTAGGATTGGCAACAAATTTGAATCTATATCTCCGCATTCAGCGACCAGCCAGTAAACCATGCTTCTTCTCAGCATAAAGATAAAATGTGCACACGATCGAGCTGCATCATCGACATTCACAACGCTGTGTTATCATCGTCGAGTATAGACTGCGGCACTTGACGAGATAACGCTGAACTGGCACTGTGGCCAAAACAACGATTCTTTCTTCGAGATCAACAAAAAGTAATACCACTGCATTTTTGCAACTTCTTACTCTCTCTGCCAACTGAACATAACGAACTACCGGATTATCTCAGATGGAGGAATTTTATCTACTATACAGGTTTGTTCACTATTATTGTCAAACAACACTTCCGTTATTCAGTACTATTATCAGATTTAAAAAGGCATCGCCCCCTGCGCATTTGCAGAGACAAAATCCGTATCCAACTGAGCATCCTGTTCGAAACACAGTCCTTTTCCTGAACGGTCACCAAAAAAAATAAAGCTCTCGAGTGTTTTACTCGAGCTAAGATGGCACTGAATACGCACCTTTCCTTGCCTTTTACTTCCTTCGCCCTCACCATTTTAACTACGAGTAAATTAAAAAGCAGCAAACGGAAATTTCGTTTAAAAAAAAAACGAAAAAACCGGCATAAAATGAAAAGTACTTTTTTAATTAACTTCTGAACGTTGGCGCGGTCGTCCTCCACAGAACTCACATCCTGGGTGATTCTGGCCAGTCGCAACTGATCTTGGGTCGCGCGTATTTTCTGATCACTTGTCTCTCCTCTTCCACCCATTACCTTCCTCAGTAACCTTAAATTCAACTTCATACTCATGCGCCTGCAACTCTCTAATGAGCATCAGCGATCATGACTGAAACACAATTGCCGCGGCAAAATTGCTTCCTTAATACATTACAAAACGTGAACATCAAAAATATCGTATAATGAAAACTGAAGAAACTCATTTAAACATTCAATGATCAACGTGAATAGGTTTTAGATGAATTGCAGCCATGACTTTTTTTTGGCAGTAGCAAAAAGACGTGCCCAATCAAAATATGAACTCTTGTGCGCACAAAGAAGTTTTAGAACCTTCGACGAATTTTAGTACTTCGGAGAAAAAGGGCGTATAAAAGGAACTCTCTTTAGCACGGATTAATGGCGCACATTAAGTTAAAAAAATCAACACCGAAAAAGCACACTTCTCCACCTTGTGTGAAGCATGCAGAGCTGAAAACAATTTCGAAATTGCCAGTGAACACTTACAAAAACTTAATGATATGCACGAACCGTTTCAGCAGCGTTCAACCTCTACCGTAAATTTACGAAAAAAATTCACCCATAACAAAATGAAATCACCGAAAATATATACGGATGAAACCATTCATTCTCACACAGCCACGTCGCTGTTGGGTCGACAGGTACAGAAAACAACTCCCTACAAGCAACGCTAAATCTAAGCGACAACTCTCTAGTACCATACCCTTCGATAACTGCCTCACTCGAAGCTGTTTTACGTTCACGCTATCAAATGCATTAAGAGGAAAAAGTTTGAAATTTCAGCCAGGAGACCTATTCGTCAGCATTTATGAGTTCAAAGGTATCTTTGTGTGTGAATTTTTATGCCTGGTATTTACCGAACTCCATACGTTCTGAGTACCCGCTGAATTGGGCTAGTAAAAAGTTCAAATCACATCTACAGAATTCACTTGATTGCCATAGAACCTGTCCGTAACCTTTGTTATTAGAACACAAAAACAGTGGTGGTTTTGTACGTCATACACCCTCTCAGGAACCTTATTACGTACTGTGCAGCTTGCTAACTATTAATCGTTTTTCAAAAGAAAAAACAACCGAACATGTATTCCATTATCATATTTTTCTCGTCGCGCGCAGCGGAAAATTCTGTTTGCTTCAGTTTTGCTATTTGTGGTGTTTTGAGAGCAGTCATTTTTCGACAGCTCTCTATCTCGTGTGGTTTGCTGATGGCTGACCGAATAGCCTACGAAGCATCATCTAAAGTATCGCAACTACAGCGCCAAACGTTTAACGCGACGCTAGTCTTCGTTATCGAATGGGCTGCTTAGAATCGTTAGAGACAATAAGAAAGCACAACGTGAGTAAACTCGTTCCCGATACTCCAATCAAGAATAAAACTGTTTCGTTGAAGGGAATTACTAGCTTTTATCCGTTATACTTCATTAATGATTAGTCACACTCGCAGCCGATATCGAATCGCTTGTTACGCTCTACTCGCGTGATCGCTCTAACTTTCAACCGAGCGATCGAGCTTACCCGGGTGATCACCCAAGAAGAAAAGACGAAGATTCACATCGGATGAACTGCGCAATCGTTCTGCTTTGAAGAAGCAACATTCTGCAGCATGTAATTCTTGACCCAACTGCTGACAGCTATTACTCATTGTCCTCATTTTTTCACCTAATTACTTAAAGATTACTGTGTCGTTTTGAACCAGTGTGAAAAACGCAATCAAGATTTACTAATACATTTGAGTACTAAAACAGACTTTATCTGCGCTGTTTCGAGTGCGCCGCAACCACCCATACCTAACATTGAGCAAGATCGGAAATGAGCAACCACTGGCAAAAAATTCTAGCACATTTCTCGATCACTGCAGTTCTAACCTATGTTTCACGTAATTACTGTGCAGCTCGTTTGCAAAAATTCCTCAAAGTTGACTACGTAATGCCGATGGCACCCATTCTAGGTAATGTTCTGGGCGTTGGAGGCAAAACCCGATTGTCAAAGGCTGACAGGGATCTCAAACGAACGCATAGACCCCCGCCAGATGCGCCCCACCAATACTTACAGCTGATAGTGTGCAGTTACAAAATAATGAGGCAAAAGCATCAAGATTTCGAACAGTGGTGTTCCAACACTTGTTCTTTTCAGTAAACGACGTCACCGTATGGCGAAAACAGATGACCATTGCCTCCGCTGCAAAAGCACACAAGGACGGTTACGTCTAGTAGTAAGGAAAACGACGTCCGACATGAATAAAGCACCTGTTTTCGGCTTGGTTATCGAACTCATATTCTTATGCCGCCAACATGTCACAAAACTGACGGATGCCGCTTTAATACCTCAGATGATAACGTGGACCTTTCCCGGTTGCAGTGGAGAAAATGGAGCCTAAAAGGTTGTGGGATGAAACAAAGACTACTTATAACGTGGAAAAATCATCTCGGTAAAATACTAATGAGAACGATATCAGCTTATCGTTTAGAGCTTCTAAAACAAACCCCAGAGATGTAAATGCATGACTACTTCTTATACGACCCCGAAACACCGGCGACAGTGATACAAGAATAGAAAAGTGTTTAAAAAAGGGTGGTTCGATGAACACAGGACGCAAAAGCCAAGATACGTTGAATATGCCACCTCTTACTCACGCTCCCAAAAAAGGGGCCGTACGATCAGTGATCAACATGAAAGGACAAAGCATGGGCGTGAAGACCTCTTCACACCTCTCGAAAACGTGGCCACTTTTATGACACATGTTGTGTAAAAGGTGTTTATGAATTTGGACATGAAAGACACGTATTTCACCAAATCAGTTCATCCATACCACCAAAGACACCATTCCTTCCGGGGAAAAGACAATGTATATGCATCTTCGAGGCCTCAACACTTAGTCTTATCTCCGCGTCGTTTGTAGTTACAAAATCTGTGAAACCGATCATAGTTCCTGCACAAGAGCACAGTGAGAACTATCCTTTATTTAGACCACTAACCATTCACAGGTAACGAATCTGGTAATTTCCAAATTGATATAAAACAAGCGACCATACTCACGAAAAACTTAGGCGTTGCTACTAATTGGAAACAAACTTTTGGAACACCTCACAATAACACAGTTCCTGCGAATGCCGAGTGGTACTTCTCACCTTACTCTGACGATACGTTCGAAAAGACTAGAAAAAAAGCCACAGCACCTGATTCAACAGAATACCATGGAATTGCAGAACTGTCGGGGCGAAGCAACGCTACGGCGTCGGTAATTCATACTTTAAATAACTTTCATCGCTTCATAGAAACCTCTGAGCCTTGCCGGCAAGAATCTATCTGTGTAAAACAATGCGGTCCCTAAAATACTGACCTGCAAAAATAAAAATGGGGATCCTGACCATAGCAATCATTCTCGATGCATCATAATTAGGCTGGGGATCATGCTGAGGGATGGGAAACAAACAGGTGAGAGGTGTTTTGGTGAGGAAGCACAATATCACTTTGATATTCCACAAACAAAAGTTGCTTTTCCCGCAATAAATTTCCTTTCGAACAACCTCGAAGATAATTCTGCTACTACACGAATTGCCAGTATACTGCCGACGGCAGACATAACAAGCGATGGCTATACAGCAAAAAAAAAAAAGTTAAACGGCTCATAGAACACAAGAAATGACCGCTTACATAGGCATTAACTTCGCCACTATGCATATCACTATTGAACGGAAGACAAACAGAGAGGGCATCAGCACGTCTTCGGGAAGCGTGTGACTGCAGCGTCGACAGCAATATCCTAACAAATGTTTAAGAAAAAAAAAACTGGGCGCTGTTGAAATCACTCTTCTCGCATAGCGACTAGATAGATGTAAAACCAAACGAGCGTTTTAGTGGAAGTGGTACAACAAAACTTCAGTTAGAAGTAGCTCAGTCTGTAGCCACACGGACCTAACTACTAAGACCACAACTGAATCCTCGCTGTTGTCTGAAGTTATTCTTTATTCTTGCAAATACACCACTGAGTTCGATAAACTAGGAAATGCTCACTGGCTGAAAAAAAAACGCTTGAGGCGAAAAAAGTTAAGTTCTCTTTTGAAGCATCCCATCGGAAGAACATACAATCTACCTAACTTAACCTACTTTGCACAAAATGCAGCAAACACCTAGGAACTTCGCAGTTTGTGAGCGCTTCCCGCAGTAGTCACAATGAATATCATCTCAAATACTCCACTGGTAAGCAACATATCCCCCATTTAGTCACGCTACTATTACATTCTTCGCCAATATTCACCAATTCATGCAGCTCCCGAACTTAGGCGCCCTACATCTTATATTAATATCCTCCCGCAAAGCTTCAGTACCAACCTAATCTATAATCTTTTGCATTCACAGCCTCATCTAAACGTTTTGCTTTTGGGTGGCACTAAAAATAGCAGTCCGAATATTCAGCAGCAACAGCGCGATTGTCATCGCAGCTGCTGAACGAGACTTGTACATTTTGTGAATATCACTAAGCGTTATTTTTACCCAGAAAGAATTTCGCTTGTTTAGTATGACATGGTTTCTGAACACTCGCTAAAGCAGGGCGCTCAAAGTGCTAGCCCTCTCCATCCCTGTAGTCTCGAGGCAGATTAATCAACTAACCTTGTCGAACCTCAAGGTTATGTGAACCTCAAGGAGGATCATACTCTTGCGCTCCCAGAGGTAGTCAAGAACCGGATGATGAGCTTTTAAAACAAATCTCAGGGGCGACAGTTTCTTCTCGCTTAGCTGCAACGCAAAAAAACGTACATTGATGAAATGGATGCAAAAACGAGCAAGAGCAAGATTATTTTACGAAATGCCGAAGGCGAATTGTCAAAACCACAACTTCTGCTTTCTAGAAGTATTCTCCCAATGAAAGCTCGCCTCGCCTCACAACATCATTACCGCCAAAGTCTACACAATGAACGACGTGCATTCCCACAAACCCAATCAGAGAGTATATCCCGTCAGCCGACAACAGCGAAACACAAATCTGTGCGCGCGCGTAACTTGGCTCATAGCCAACATTTCAGAGCGTGTAGCGTCTTTTATAAAATGTCTTGTTCAAAATCACACACCTTCGCCTATCAATCGCTATCGGCTTCCGATCAGAGCCTCTGCGATCGTTTAACGGAAGCGATTCCTTTGAAAAATTACATTCATTTGTTTGTAGGCGAATTCGACGACATATAGCTACTCGATAATGACGTGAGCGTTTTATACGGTATAGAAAAGCTCCGAATAAACGTTGCGAAACTATGTTGAACACAACAGCCATATAGCTGGATCAACAGGCGCCATCAAATGATTTGGGTAATTCCTGAAAGAGTTACTTGAGTATTCGTTTGAGCGTTTGTCTAGTTGAACGTTTGAAATTTTCTTACAGTGAGTTGGTATGGAAAACAAAACCACAAATTGTTAACAGTTGGAGCATGATTACTTGAAGTAGCTAGATGGAAGTAATAATAGCAACAAGCGCAATCTCTTAATCTTTGCAATGTGTGCATATAATCATCCATCGACAATATAATGTTATCATCCATCGGCAATGTAATGTTCAAGATATGCACGAGCAATGCAGTCATTCGTCAACAGATTTTCTCGTTTGCTTATTATTTTTACTCGAATGCATTTTGCGTCCAAAGTTCGTTGTTGGTTTCAAGTTTTATTGTTATCGACGTATTTATCAACCTCTATTTCGTACGTTGTTGGTTGTTTTACATACTAATTAGGTGAAGGAGCAATCGAAGTTTCCTTTATGTACAATCCAGTGGATCTTTTCTTTTTAATCCAAAGCCGAGAAATCATGACCGCGTCACTGGTCATCCGGAAAAGATCGGTTTGCTCATATCGAGAGTGTTGACACCACTCGAATATGTCAGCATTGAAAATAAGCATCAGAATGCGGTGAGCATTTCCCGAACAATATACGCATTTTACAAAGTTAGCGCGCTACAATGTGGTATAAGAAGTAAAGTCACATATAAGCGAATTATCAAAGTAATAGCTCATCAAATCGATCAGTAATCATTCTGTACGAAAACTGTGTTCCACTGGATTCGATGTCACTTCGATACCATTCATGCACCCGCTTTTCTGCTTTCTTTTCGCATCTCGACATGAGTCGTCACCATTCAACGCATAACGCTGCTTTACACCATTAACTCGCATAAATCAGTATTATTAAGTGGTCACTGAATCAAGCCTGCTCTGTGTTATATATCACTCAGAGGCACTTCATGCGATGTGGGTACGTAAGCATCATGGCCGTAGACATCGCCATCTGTTTCGGCAAATATTCCTGGCAATGCTGATTCTGGTTGTCGATTTTGTTTTTAGCGCTCGTAATTACAGCGGCTGTGGATGCAGTAGTCTTGGACGAGCTTTCCATCTTGTCACCTATTCCCTACTGTTTCTTAGGTTGCCATGTAAACACAAACATTTTAAAAAGTTGAGCACTGTCAGTCATGTCTGCGCATCTACAGTTCGTAACAAAAGCAAATGTAGTGAATGCAAGCATCTTTCATACGCTCGAAAACATCATCGCCGGTTGGGATACAGTTCCAGTAGCAAAAATTTTCCATGACACACCATTTTATTGAACGCTGCGTTCACAGCATGATGTTAAGCTCGACTTGTGACTGTGCAATAGTATAAAAGCGCTGAATACAAAGCATTATGCCCGAGGGTACTCACTTTTCATTATGACCTATGTTTCGTTCGTTTCGCATCTGAGCAGATCTACAGAAACGAATGTTATCAGACACAAGTTTTAACGTTTGCAATGCCAAAGTGGTATAACGCAGAGAGGGCTTCAGTTATTGACTGGTTAATATTGAACATTTGACATATGCGAGTCAAAGGTGTATAGCAGCGTTGTCCCCTGAATGGCGACTTACGATGAGATGCGAAAAGAAAGCGGAAAAGCGTGTGCATGAGTCATGTCGGATGGATGTGAACTGTAATGGAACACAGCTTCTGCTCAGAACGATTATTGAACAATTTGATAATCTGTTAGTTTAATAAGGCGCCTGTGTGTGGCTCTGGTTTAAGCTGATAAAAGTTACACATTGGGGCGCATAGTTGGAATACTCAATTGATTTGGTTTATTAAGCTAAGGTAGAGCCAAAATGATTTCATTTATCTGCGCAGTACAAACGATACTGCTTCATAAAAGGCGAGAGCACAACGCTACGGTAATGCATAAGTAAGCGTAAAGAAAGTAAAATTTTAGAAAACGAAAAAACTGGCTGCATTGTTTAGCTACACTTACACAAATAGCCCTTCATGGTGTTGTATCCTTAACTAGCGACTGCCAAACACAGTGAATGCAGAGATGTCTTGCAGACCAAAAGTTCCTATTGCATTTTGAAGGTTTGCATGATAAAGGAACCGAAGACTTTCACGCCTGTACTCTTTCTGTCACTCATGACCAAATAAGGTGCCCATCTTCATGGTGTTGTAGCCTTAATTACCAACTGTCACACATAGTAAACGCTAACATGTCTGTTGAGGTCGTGCAGACCAACAGATCCTATTGCCTTCAGAAGCTTGCATGACAACAGAATCACTTCACGCCTGTTTTACCTCCCACTCGTGACTAAATAAGGTGCTTTTTTCGGACAGTACTTTTTGGAAGCTGCTCCTTTGTATGCTTCAAAACATGCATATTACTAGAACTCAGAATTTTTCTTCGTTGTGACAATAGGACAACTTTTCATGTCCAAAACACGCCCTGTCATCCTGCTGCACAAGTCATTGCAACTTTTGTTATTCCGTTCGATCCTGTTCCCTTGGTAGCGGTCGGCAGGTTTTTTTTATGAGGAGCGCATTTCGAAATGGAAATATGCTGATGGGATCCAGATTCGGATTTTGTATGCGCGGTACTCTCATTCGGCGTTACATCGCAACGTATGTTTCTTGTTTAATCATTGTTTTTTTTTCCGGTCTTATCGAAATGATGTTATTACGAAAGGTATGCAGAATTCGTGTAAGGTAGATTGTAGTTGAAAGAATAAAAAGCATCGGAGCGGTGCTATAATGGTTTTTTGCTGACGTTTCGGCTCCTTGAGTCATAATCATAGCACATAGAGCTGAAAATCAGTAGTCATAGTTTTCACCAAACAGATTATGAACAATCGCAGCGCTTCTGTGAGTAGAAAAAGAAAGCATTTAACAAAGTATGCTCGGGTGCACAAGATCCCCACATGAAGACAGCAATAAATCAGCGATCTTAGCGATAAGAAAACGGGAGAGGTTGTGAATAAAGAAGGGGGAGGGTGGAAGTTGGGAGGGGATGTCGTAGGTCGTGCACGAAGAGGTTAGGGGCAAGACCGCAACGCATCCATTGATCGCTGATTTACGTGAACAGAATGTATGACAATCTCTGTTACGATACGTGGAAATGTGTCATGTGCTCCTCAGATAAGCCGGGCAACTGCTGCTAGAAAGACGTTGTTTATTGACGTTGTCAATTCAATGTTGGCAACGCCAAGTAGGTTAGTGAAAGGGGCTGTTTTTTGGATGAACGAATCAGAGATCATGTCTTAAGCATGGCCTCACCACTTGCACGATCCTACACAACATCTTATGGCTATACACGTTGTAGAATGCCACAACTTTCAAGCGGTTAATGTTCCCGTCAAAATACTTGCTCGAGGCAAAGGCACACTTATTCGGGAAATCAAAGGGGTCAGCCTCACACATTGAAGTAAACGAGCGATCAGTGGCACCGTTGAACTCTTGTCCCCTAAGCAACCTATTCCTGCGCGATCCATGACCTCCCCTCCCAACCTTCCCTTCCAACCTCCCCTCCCTCCCTCCTCTTCCTTCATTATTCACAACCTCTCCTGTTATCTTATCCCATGGATCGCCCATTTATTGCTGTCTTCATATTAGACCTAAATATCTTGTGCACCTACGCATACTTTGTTAAATGCTTTCTTTTTCTACTCATAGAAGCACTGCGATTGTTCATAATCTGTTTGGTGAAAACGACTACTGATTTTCAGCTCTCTGTGCTATGATTATGACTCAAGGAGCCGAAACGTCAGCAAAAAACCATTATAGCACCTCTCGGACGCATTATATGGTCTCAACTACAATCTGCCTCATACGAATATCTGTAGAATATGCGTCTGCAAAACAAGTTTTTTTAAACATTGTCTATCCGTGTGTGTCCGCGGCTGTCTGCGAACACAACTCATATCCAAACGCATTTGTGAAGTTTGCTCTGTTGGTTGTGTGCTTAGTCGATAGGTTAACCGGGAAACATTTAAAGTAATGTCTTATTCCCTTTTTTTTTTCCATTTTTCAATGCTCGTTCCGATCGTCTGTCGACACTGGTCTTTTTGACCAAGTTTCGCTTTTATTGTAATAGTGACCTTAATTCTGTAGTTCACATTTGTTGACGAGAAGTCTTCGGGAGCGCCTTATGTTGCAGCGTCTTTAAAATGGCTTAGATGAGTGCCGAGTGGGATCGCGCGCTTCATTGCAAGTGATTTAACAATTTTCGAAGTTGCATTCTCGTACAAATGGATGTGATACAATTGCGATTTGTGTTCACCGATAAGCGATGAACAAGTTTATGATGTGCTTGCGAAGAAAACTGTACGCAACCGGCGTATTTTCCAGTTGAAGCAGTCTCCAAATGCGCAACCAAATCGCCGACGAGCGAGAGCGACGTTAGACGCGAACGCGTGCTTTGCGTGCATCTCGCTCATTACGCGAACTTAAGCAACTAATTAAGTAATATTTTATGCGCTAATTTTTTTTTTGTATATATTCGTTTAAGTGCTTCTTTGATTCAATACATTTAGTGTGTAACATGCATTTTCATGCAGTAAACATCTTTATTTAAAATAAAGAAAGCATGCAACGACACATCCAATAGAATAACTATACACGAAAGCCGCAATACATGCGTAAGTATAAACACTGCACATAACCATGCGTTTAAAGACCCATAGAAATTAATGAAAGCAAAGAGCAGAGATCATAAGCGACAGGCGCATAACAATGCAAAATGAACATTTGATAATGAATTATAGCCGGCGGGCAGCCGATATTGTGGATAGATCGCAACACTACAAGCGTCTCTTAATGCACGACAAATAACCAGCCATAATCACATCATATGACAAGGAGTTCCAGAAAGGTACAACACGAAAAGCAGAAGAACTGAGCACATCAGTTCGGTTCATTGTCTTCCTTTCAGTTTGCAGAGGATGAAGCCTCGAGCGCAATGCAGACCTTATAAAAGAAGAAATACTCTCGGACGGAATTCATGAAAAACCTTTACCGATCTTAACACATAAATGTAAATCGAACTGAGCTCTTCGATGCCACAGTTAAAATTAAAAATTTTCGCTTCTGTCTTCGCCAAATTTACCGATATTTCTTTGTTTCGTTTTTTCCTCCTTCCTTTCAGTTATGTCAACAACGGTTCTTTAAACAAGCACTTCACATGTAAATTTCGTGAAATCGCATCTTTTTTTTTTCAAATTTCAGAGTCCGAAATGGGAGACGGTGTGCAGCAGAGCGGAGGAACCTCATCCGGAGGTGGACCTCGATTTCGAATCGTTCCCGGACCGATGCTTGGCGAAAACAGCCGTTCAAGTGGACTACGGAACTCTGCCGTTACTGTATCTGTAATATTTATCGCCGTGTGATACCTGTGGCTTACACGGGAAGATCAGGAATTACGTGTAGAAATGTTTTGCTCCCTCATTAAGGAAGTAACTGGCTAATAAGTACTAGACCGATGGACACTAATTTTATATGTATGTGAGTGAAAGAGAGACAGTCAAAGGCAAGCAATGCATTGTTACTGTTAAAAACAAAAATAAATAATTGTGAAGCGAACAAGAAAGCAGAGTTTTCGAGAGAAAGAGGCACAAGTAAAATGTGAGCAAGTGAAAACTATACCCATCTAAATGTAGCAAACGCGCCAGAGGGCTATGGCGAAAGCGTCTTTTGCAACTTGAACGTCAGGACCTGTCGACATCATAAGCACCAAGAAACTGAATTGTGCCTACGAATGCGCTGCTGTTTCGGTGTGAACGATGGCATGTAAAGCGCGTTTGTTGTTACACCCGATCGATGGTCAGATCAGTAACAGAACGCTTTGACCGTTTTTGAATGTGCAGTTCTATTCATTTTTAGATGCTCATAACTACCAACGAGAAACTTGATTGAAGAAAGCGTGAAGCAGGAGAACAGCAGTATGGTGAAGTTGTTAAATTAAGGTACAGTCGCAGCCGTTCGGTAACCAGCAACCGATGAAGCAGGATGAGATGAACGCTGGCGTCGCCCCACATATGGTCGTTGGCGGTGCGCACATCAGACAGCCTGTGCAGTGTGTAGTCATGAATCAAGGTTAGTTCATTTTCGTTAGCGGAATATGCCTAAGCTCCACGGTGTGGGCGATGGCAAAGCGCGTACAAGCATACGCTGAGGGTAAGGCATGTAAACTATTGCGGGAGATGGTAGATCGTCTTAACAGACATATGTATGTATATCAGTGCGACGTGTTGCTAAGTATTTGATCGTTTGTCGTGTCGGATATGCGTGCGTAGACGAGAATGTATTGGACGAGTTTCATCGTACCCTTCTGTTGCTGCTGCGTTGTTATACTCTCTGGCTGCTGCGTTCTGCTGTTAAGGCGATTTGCTAAGTAATAGCGTGTAAATAATTTAGGGTAAATGTTTATCACGGAGGAATTTGACCGGTTTTCTGAGGGGCGAGAGGGAGAGGGATGAAGAGGAAGGGGGTATTAGTGTATGGCAGTGATATGGAACGCTAAAGGAGTTGGCTGGTTGAAGGAGTGCCGATCAGCGAAATGAACGGGAGTGCTGGAGGTGTAAGTGGCAACACACCGACGGCACCGTGTCAGCAGAGACCTCCAAGTGCTGCCGAGCAAGCAAGTATGGTGTCGAAGTGCGCACGATTTTTCAAGACGCTCATCCACCTCTCGCAACAGCCTGATCAGCAGCAAGGACAACAGACTGCTGTGAGGGTCACTGAACTTGTCAAGGTTCTTTCTGTTTTATCGCTTCATCTTTTTGCCTTACTATTGCGGAGCCATTCTTTTAAAAAAGTGTATGCAGTGCGCTTGTTCTAGTGTTCAAAGTTTTCGAATTGTTAAATATTTCAAGAAAATGCGCCAGTACGGACTTTCTGTGGTTGGATATGGACTGAAGCTTTCACCGTGGAATATCTTCGGAATCGCGTAATGCAAAATCTTACTTCCAGTATACCCCTTTTTATCGGTTTCAAAGGCCGATGTTGTTCAGGTCATTTTGACTGGCAAGAGAGAGGCGAGAAGAGGGGGTGCACTCCAATGGTCAAAGCTATCGTGCGCTTTTAGAGGAGCACTGGGCAAGCCGGCGGATATATGTTCAATGACATACCACTCTTTAAAGCTATGGTCGAAAAGTCGCGGATCCAAAATCTGGCCTCCAATTATCGTTGTCATATGGGAATTCCCGGGTCAGAATTGCGATATTAATTTATGCGTAAAGGATTATTTGATTGTAGTTTAGAACAGTTAGTAAACGGCAGGTTTCTTGGAAATATATGCGATCTTCATTATTAAAAGAAAGCGAATTTACCTCTTCTTCATTTGCGATTTGTTTTTTCGAAACCACTACGCCAAACAGTGCATATTGTGAAAACAGCGTAGGGATTAGTGGCAACGTTACGTACGTTACAGCTTGTTACAACTCTGACGACTTTCTGTGGTTCGCAATAAAAGTTATTGTTAGCAAAAATCAGAATTTAATATCCAGGGCGGCAACGTCGAATGCGGGGAACCGAATTTTGTGGAAAGTCGAGCACCTAGACGGAACGCTAAATGCCGAAACTTTCGGACACGTGGGGCATCGGATTTTTCGGTAGAAGAGCATTCCTCTTCAGCCGTGCTTTAAAAATCCCAAGCGCTGGTCCGAGTTTTAAAGGACAGTGGGATTTTTCCAGAATTGTCTTGGGGAAACACAGTGGTCCCAATGTTCAAAGTCATCCGCGAATTGGCTCTCGGCAAATGCTGTGTATATGAAATGGGTCAATCAAAATGAAGACTGCAGAATAATGCCAGTAGCATATAACAGCATTGTTTTACGATTATTATTGGGCACAGAACGGAGGGCTTATCAGACAAATGGCAGAACTTTCGGTAGAACGCCAAGCACCCAAACAACGCAATAACTAAATCCTTTCGCCCGTTCCCTCCTCCCCCTCGCTTCGCAGTTGATCGGATCTGATCAAGGTCGATGTTCTTTTTCATTTCGGAAATAATGAGAATGGTTTATGGCAGCGATAAGTTCCAATTTATGTTCGCATTTCAAAGATTGAGAAGCGCTTTCAGCTAGTCATCTATGGAACGATGCCACCCGAAGCGTTCACAAGTCGTCTGCAACAAGCACTTCGCTCTCAAGCTCAGCCTCACCTGCTCCCATTTTTGCAAAAGGTTCTATTTACTTGATGCGTAAGGCAAAAGTCCGTTTCAGACAAAAAATTCAAAGGCCGAAAATTTCAGCGTTAGGCATCTACTTTTAAAACATTTAAAATTTTTTATAATGGTACCGCTAAATGCATCGCTTTAATGTAAAGGAATAATGACCTTGTAAGACAGATGAGCAGCCTCTATAGCAAAGGAGAGTTTTAATAAATCTGGAAATATTAAATATATTGCTAAAGTAAGTAGTGTTCAGAAAATCATTGATCTTATGAGTTATAACAGCTTTTGGCAGGTGAAGTAGTCCCGCTCGATTTTCATAAGCAGCTGAGTATGGGATATCCGGAAAAAGGAAATAAATCTTGCCAGTACCATACTAGATGTGTTTTCGTCTTTCTTGTTGCAAGTAAAACCCTCTCTTGAAATCCAAGCAGCCACTTTCATCGGTTATCCTACTATCCTACTTTTTAGTTGTGAACAATACCTAATTTCACCTGATCTCCGGCTGTGGCTCGGCGCAACAGGTATTAGACAGCCGTGCAGAATTGTTGAGTCTTGTTTTGCAAGCCGTTTTTTTGCTCGATGCAATCCCCATTTTTCTTCAGTTTTCGGCCTTTTCGATTTTCTAACATAGTGATTTTCAGAAAACCTGATTAAGGTTTGCTTTCAGTGCAATGAATATAGACCGTATCTGACCATCGTTGGTGCGGGGCATCATATAAAGAATTGTGTGCCGAGCACACGTAACCCATATATTTGTGAAGCCCAGAGAATGAACAACTTCTGAGTCTTTGCTTTGATACTTGAACCGTTGATATTCGCGCGTCGTCGTTCCAAGTGCTTTCTTAACTTCCTTTTTCGTTTAGAAGATCCTTTCACGCAGCATAAAGTCTCACTTGCGCACTGTTGGGTGGATTAGGGTGCCGAAGGGGAAGTGAAAAGAAGGATATTTATTTTCGTATGTACTGTTGGGGAAGGCCTTTAGCCCGGAATGGCATGCAACATCGAACGAAAGCCTTCTCCATCAATTAGGGCGCTATCCATTCGCAGATAGGCATAAAATGTAAAGTGTACGAGCACATAACCACCCACGCTGTATCGCGTGATGTCAGCCGCTATCAGAATGCCGTTGAATGAGTTATTTTAAATGGAACAAAACATCTGATTGTATTTTCGGCAACACGTTATCGCTATTAGTGACGCATCTTTGTACGTTCCCAGTTGATGAAGTGTCCGAAAGATAGTGTGGATGGGGCGTTGAAGACGATTGTAGAAAGTCCCAAAAAAGCGTTTTTACTTGTTCTTTTGGCATATCATTCAACCATTGACCTAAACGTGAATTATAAGTTCTGTTTTTGCTTCGTTTTTGTTGATTTTCGACTTTTCATGCAGATCTTCACAAAACTGATCCAGTGTTCCTCATGCAGTATAGTTCTTTCAAACCGCCATGCAAGAGTCGCCAAATGCGGAGCACGTCATTATGAAAAACTAGTGAAAATTTTGGTTGCTAAAAGTTTGATTATGCCGTGGCATTTGTAACATGGCGCTGAAATGATGGCATCACAGGCAATAGTGTATGTTGGGGTGATGTCATCTCTGCTTGTTTATCTCATTTTTAGGATGGACAGAAGCTTTTTCGGCATTAGGCAGAAAGGATATATTAGTTTTTCTACACACTTAGAGATATTGGTTAGCACTGTATTGCAACGGACGCAGCATAAGGGCCGTTTACGAAACGTTTTAACTGTTTGCTGGTTAGATCGCTTCTTTTCAGACGCTCCCAGCACTGAGGGCTGCAATGCAGAAGGGTGAGGTAGTGATCGAGGGAATCGATGCTCCGCAAACTCAACCACCCGTTGAAATGCAGCATTCGCCACAGTGGGATTCCACTCCACATCGACCTGCCAACGACGGTTGCTGGTTAGATCGCTTCTTTTCAGACGCTCCCAGCACTGAGGGCTGCAATGCAGAAGGGTGAGGTAGTGATCGAGGGAATCGATGCTCCGCAAACTCAACCACCCGTTGAAATGCAGCATTCGCCACAGTGGGATTCCACTCCACATCGACCTGCCAACGACGGTTGCTGGTTAGATCGCTTCTTTTCAGACGCTCCCAGCACTGAGGGCTGCAATGCAGAAGGGTGAGGTAGTGATCGAGGGAATCGATGCTCCGCAAACTCAACCACCCGTTGAAATGCAGCATTCGCCACAGTGGGATTCCACTCCACATCGACCTGCCAACGACGGTTGCTGGTTAGATCGCTTCTTTTCAGACGCTCCCAGCACTGAGGGCTGCAATGCAGAAGGGTGAGGTAGTGATCGAGGGAATCGATGCTCCGCAAACTCAACCACCCGTTGAAATGCAGCATTCGCCACAGTGGGATTCCACTCCACATCGACCTGCCAACGACGGTTGCTGGTTAGATCGCTTCTTTTCAGACGCTCCCAGCACTGAGGGCTGCAATGCAGAAGGGTGAGGTAGTGATCGAGGGAATCGATGCTCCGCAAACTCAACCACCCGTTGAAATGCAGCATTCGCCACAGTGGGATTCCACTCCACATCGACCTGCCAACGACGGAATTGCGTATATGCAACAACCACAGGTATTGTCATTAGACGATCTTGCAGCCACGTTTTTTGTGTGTTTTTTTTTCCTTTGCATTTTCTTATAAATTATTGTTGGCCGGTCTATATGTTCGTATTGCGTGCTTGTGAATGTGAGGTGCATGGGACTCTCAGGTCTTTTGTGTTCTCCAAATCAGTTGTGATCCATGAATTCTATTGTTCTTGGCAGATTGCCAGAAGAAGAGTGTTCTTGACGCCCGCTGTCTTCTTGATGCTGTTTAGGTCCTTCGAGAGTTTGGGCTTTTGGGATGGGGGTGAGCGAAGATAGATTCCTCTTCCCTTCAGAAAACTTTCATCCTCAAGATTGTCCACATGTCGACTATATTCTGCTATGCTAAAATTTTGCATAGCGGTGTGTAATGAACCTACTCCATCTCGACATGCTTGTGTCTGCATGTTTTTTCTTACTGAGTCAAGACGGTGCTGATCGTTGGTGTGTTTAAGGCAGGGGCGGGCGGTGGTTCACAGCAGATTATGGCTGGCGGTCAAACGCCGCACATTAAGCTCGACTCGAACGACGAGTCTTCACAGATGGAAGTAAGCGAAACACCGATCTCGGAGAATGATGTTCGTGTACTGCCACCTACCTATGCACCGTACAGATTGCTCAACGTCGACGTCTTGGCTCGGTTCGTTCAGCCGTCCTCATGAAAAACAGGAAGTCACTGAAATTGCTAAATGTACAGAAGAGCAAAATTTATCTATGGTGACGAATGCGGACACGAATGTTATGGGAAAAAGCGTCAACTGTAGTCAAGTATGAGGGCAAATGTTAAGTGAGCATTTACATTTACTACTACTTGCAAGTCCGCTGCAAACGAAGTTGAGTTCATAAAAAATGTGCTGTAAGTGTTTGTTCATTACTTGTTTTGGCGTTTCTGAAAGGACTTCGTCCTGCTTACACTTAACTCTCCTGATAGCTTCTCGAGCAACTTTTTTGTGCTGTTTCAGGAAAATTCAGCGGGCGATGCCAGATGGGGGTCAGATATCGGACGAGGTGGTCACGATAATATCGAAGGCAGCCGAAAACCGTCTTCGTACGGTGTTGGCGCGTTTGTCCGTCGTCGCTGAGCATCGCCTGGAACAACTTCGCAATCATCCAATGTATCAGGCAAGCTGATTTTGCGTAATCGGCGGCATTTGGTTCCACAGACGCATGCATGAAAGTAAGTAGTAATGGCTTACATCACACATGGGTTACCAACCCTTCATAACTCAAATTTGATGATCGTTTGGTGATGGACCGAAACTTGTTCGCTGAATATTTACATTGTATGATCTTTACATTGTTTATTTCTTTAAAATACGTGCATTACAATGTAGGTTCGCTGAATATTTGCATTACAATCGAAACGACGCATTTTATGATCTTATCAGAACAGCCAAGCCACTCTTAATCATATAGGGGTTTCTTCTCAGTAAGGCATCGGATACAAAATGTTTTATTTATTGAGATTTTGACATAAAAATTGAAACCTTGGGTTGATTTTGTAATCTGATTTGTTTCCATTATGACTTCGATTTTAGAAGCCGAAATGGCAGCTAGGATTTAACTGTTAGAGTGTTCGTTCAAGGCAATTGATGATACCCGCCGGCAGTTGCGTTTCCTCGAAGAACTAGATCGACGTGAGCATGAAAAGAGAGAGAACAGAGAGAAAGAGGCGCTCATTCGGCTCAGCAAAAGTAAGAGCAAGGACAAGGACACACTAGTGGAAAAGGCCAAACAAGTAAGCTGCTGGTCTGACTTTTAGTGCTCCATGAAGGAAGCGTTTTTCGTCGTCTGTCTTGATCGGATGTAAAGTCGCAAATGGCGCATGACCGCACTGCCACTTTTTACATCTGTGATAGACCGATTTTACGAAGGTCTTAACAGTACTCTGAGAGAAAGGAAGTGCATGCTTGTTTGCATTCGCCAAAGCAGAGGCGTAGTTAGTCGTAAATGTCGATGTGGCATTTCTCAAGTTAGTAACTGATTCTATGTGGTCGTGAGCCGATGTTTTTTGGATGTACGCTATTGACTTGCTGCTTGATGCTAATTACGAAAAGCATTTTTATCTTGGTTGGGAGAGCTGTCGCTACCATGAACGAAATTCCGCATTTAGTGTTGTGTGTAACAGGTTGGCGATGCATCAGCTGGCCTGCGAATAATCATGTAATTGATTTTTATTAATCGCTTTCGTTATCTCGTTTTTCTCATAACGTAGATGATGTTGATAATGCTTCGCACTACTCGACAAATCTTCAGCTGCAACGTGCGGACCAAGAGGCGGCGCGGAACCGCGACGCGAATGCGGCTGCGATTGCGGCTTTGGGTGGTGCGAAAAGCAACAAGCGCTCGTGGACTGACGCCAATAACCCCTTCGAGCAATCAGTTTCAATGGGATTGTCTGCTCCTGTATGTATTATTTCATCTAGGCGTATGCCGTTCCTTCATGACAATCTTTTGAATCGAAAGCCTTCTTCAGGAGGTTCGGGGAGGACTTCCTTCAGTAGAAAACACCACTATCAAAAATTGCGAAAAATAGAAGAGTCGAGTCTTCCCACAGTTGTGTTTCCCAGTTTTGCCCTCTGGCTTTACCCCACCAATGCCGCCACTCCGTAAATAAATGAACAGGACCTATACGGTTATCTTCGGAAACTACTAGTCGGATGCCTTAACAACAAGTTTACTTCGCACGTCGACGGTGAATCATAAATGATATGGGGTTTCGAAATAAATGGTATAGGGTTTCGAAATGTTTTGCCGTTTAAGTAATGAATAGATTGATGCGGTGTGCAAGTCTTGCGCGATGGAGCATATTGTATTGGATTGTCTTAACCACTGTTAACTCATATCTTAAACAGTCGTTTTCTTTTTCATGTACCGAAACATAGATAGCATCGTTTAAGAGATCGCTTATTCATTTTTCTCTGTCTACTTCCAGAGTCCATTTTCGGAATATAAGCCCAGGATTAGAGCTTGAGTGCCTTTACAGAGTATGCAAATTAATGCAGAGTTCATATTCATTGGCGTTGAACTCAAGACTCAGAACATTCTCGACCACCTAAAAAAGGAGTCTGTTCAGACATTAGTATCACCCGTTAAGCAAAGAGCGTGATGCACGTAAGGCTCAGCGAAACCTGCCTTACCTTATATCTTTTAAAGAAATGGGCAGTCATAATTAATAGCACTAAAGTAACCTTGCAATTAATGACAGCTACAGTCAAATAAGTGAATAAATATAAATTACAGTCATGGTTTCAGACACATCGTCCACGAACGAAGAGGGTGACGATGCGGGATTTGCAGTTCGTGCTGGCAGAGGATCCACTAACTCGCAACTCTGCTTTGCGACTTCGTCTTTCACTTTTTAACACACCCATGGAGGTGCATCCGGCTTGAATCGAATTCTCTCGTTCGCAGTCTGTTCTTATCGTAGTACGCCTTTGATCGCTTTCAGTCTAACCTCAATCTCAATTAATACCGGGTAGCCGTTGCAACGTTTGTTTTCTGTATTTTTACAGGACAGATGTTAGCAGCGGTTGTGTGCATACGCTGCACTTTTTATCGAAGTTCGCCGAGCTTATAAAGAATTGGCTGACCTACGCAATCGAGATTAGCGGCTCAGCGGAACTGAAACGATTTGGTAACAAGTTGGTCATTCTGTTGATACCTTTTTGCGCGACAGCTCAACACTTCAAACATTGAATGAGAAATTTTGTTTCTTATTCTCTCAATATTTGAAACTCACTCTCATTGTTTTAAAACTCGCTCTCACTATCATTGTTTCGAAACTCACTCTCACTGTGTTTTATTGTCTTTTATTCTCGATTTGCTGATCACTAATTCTTTTAGCCTTTAAGCTGCTACTTATGCAGATACCATCCTGGTATGAGCTTTTTTCCAAAGTAACCGCTTTGGTCTATAGCCTATTATCATAAGGGGGCGAAACCACTCGCTAGATTAATACGCCTAATTTCGCCATGATACACCGAATCTTCTCGGATGGGAACTCCTTGATATACCTCAGTGACAAGTAGGGATGCAGTGACCAAATGTAAGCCATCTTTTGAATATTCTGAATAAAAGCCTTCTTCATAGGAGCTTATATTCCAGAACTGTTTCGTTTGCTCGCTCAAACGAGCATGGAAACGCACCGGAACGGCTGACGCGGATGCTCTTATGTATTTTTGTTGATCAGTTTAACCGGTTCTATAGACCGCCTAACATCCCGTTGTTTTCTGAGCTGTTGAAAAGTCGGTTTCAAACAGCCGGGCAGGTCTGCATTTACAAAGCGATATTATGCGTATGCGTATGCATCCGCGTGTCAGTCCGTCCGTCTAGCGGTTTTCAATTCGTGCTGCTGACTGCCTTTACAAAATTTGAAATATTTGCATAACCGTTTGAAATAGTTGTATGCACTTAACATGAATATTTAAGTTACTTTACATTTGTTTGAGTTGAAGGACATGTGAAAAAGGAATTTTTAAAAGAGACATAGGATCTTTAGCCGTAGCCCCATAGCTTCTGTTCAAGAAAATGCGGTATATCATATGGGAGCAATTCTTAGAGCTTTGCGATTAATTTCAATCGGGAAGTTATCTTTAACCGGTGCGGCTTCACTCATTCGGTGCCTGTAAAAGCCATATTTGGTCAGTTGACATCGTCATTCTGTTACACCCCTTTTGCTGTCACTGCAGTAGTGTTCAGTATGATTGCAAGCGTCATCGAGAAACGACGCATCGGTGAATTTGCTCTCATAGGTTTGTTAGGAACGGCAGTTGGTAGGATTAAAGCTGCGTCTTAACAGAGCAGAAGTTCTGACCACCAAGAACCGCCCACTTCCCTGCATTATTTCTCTTTTGGGTATTATGAGAACAAAGGAAGAAGAGTCAACATTACTTCAGTGGGCAGCTTTTTGACTCACAGGTCCAAGATATCCGTAGGTGAGAAGTGTGGCGAAGCAGAATGTTAGCTAAATATAGGTACTCTCCATGCTCCAAAGTTCTGCAGTTCTGCATCCAGTAATGGCTGACAGAGAACTGAACAAATCCTGACTCATGCACCAGTGATCGTAGAGGGGAAAAGCGTATTTAAGCGTTCGACTGCAAGATGCCTCCAAACATATTCTGCGTGCGTAGAGAGTGAAAAGTTCTTTCCTTCCGAAAAATACAGCAGGCTTTTGAAAAGTTTCTCTCAAAATAACCTTGCAAAAATTTCAAAGTGCTCTCGAACGATATGCTGCGCGCTAATCATACTTTTTTTTTGATGAGAACAGGCTGCGAAGTGCTCGCTGACATCTCGGTATCTTTTTTAACCTCTGCAGGTAGGATAAGCAAAGAAAGCAAAGAACAGAATTCAGGTGAGCGCACAGTCGAAAAAATTTTTACTGTTGCGAAACGAGCGAGTCCGAAAATAATAAACTCATCAAGCTAAAAAATCTTGCAGCGAGGCAAACAAACGAGTCCAAAATTTTCACTTTCGAGAGCGAAGCGACTCGGAATTTTCGTCAAAGCAAGCGGAATAATTTCAAAGTGATGGGAGCCGATAATCTTATATAAAGGTACGCCAATCAGGCTTGAACCTTCTAGTATTTACTAAGGCAGCGAGCCGAAATTTTCGAAGCTTTACAAATGAGGCGAGCCTAAAATTTCAGAGCTGTGTAAGCGAAGCGTGCCGAAAATTTTCAAACCCGTTTAAATGAAACGACTCGCTAATTCAAAAGCGGTACAAGCGAAGCAAGTCTACAGTCTTGCGGATGAAGCGTCCCGAAAATTTTCAAAGCTATTTAAATGAAGCGACTTGCTAATGTTAAAGCGGTATAAGCGTACCAAGTCTAAAGTCTTGCAAATGAAGCGTGCCGAAAAATTACAAAGCTATTTAAATGAAGCGAGTTGCTAATTCTAAGGCAGCACAAGCGAAGCTAATCTGCAGTCTTGCAGATGAAGCGTGCCAATATTTTTCAAAGCTATTTGGATAAAGCGGGTTGGTAATTCTAAAGCGACACAAGCGATGCAAGTCTAAAGTCTTGCAAATGAAGCGTGCCAAAAATTAACAAAGCTATTTAAATTAAGCGAGTTGCTGGTTCTAAAGCTATACAAGCGTACCAAGTCTACAGTCTTGCAGATGAAGCGTGCCGAAAATTTTTAAAGCTATTTAAATGAAGCGACTTGCTAATGCTAAACCGGTATAAGCGAAGCTAGTCTGCAGTCGTGCAAATGAAGCATGCCAATAATATTCAAAGCTGTTTAAATGAAGCGACTTGCCAATTCTAAAGCGGTGCAGGCGAAGCTAGTCTACAGTCTTGCAGATGAAGCGTGCCGAAAATTTTCAAAGCTAGTCAAATGTGGCGAGTTGCTAATTCTAAAGCAGTACAAGCGAAGCGAATCAAAAATTTTGCAAATGAAGCGAGATGTTTTCAAAGCCGTACGGGCAAAGCAAGCCGGATATTTTCAAAGCTATGTAAACGATGCGAGTCGGAAATTTTCAGAGCTGTACAAGCGAAGCGAGTTGAAGTTGTTACGGCGGTACAAGCAGTGCAAGCAAAAAAGTTGTGTTAGGACGAGCAAAGAAGTTTATATTGCGATGAGCGAGAAGGATAGCTGAATGCTTTGAAAGTGGCGCAGTTAAAGAGACGGAGTTCCTCGTGTCAGGACAAGGGAAGCGAATCGTTAAAAATTTCAGTGATGCGATCGCTGCGAGGGACTACAAATTGTCCTAGTGAGACAAGTGAAATGAACGGAAAATAAAACTGAACTTAGGCGACCAAAATGACTGGGCGAGAGTTTTTGAAGCTATGATTTATCCGTTTAAGTGGATGCTTTTCAAGTTTTTCGGCTGTCGATATTTTATAGCACCGAGTCAGTACTCTTCTGTCGAATTTTAAGATGATGCACTGATTGAAAGTTGTCATCGTTACTGGTAAATCCCGCCAGCCGCTTTTTCGACAACCGGAGGGTGAAGGGAGACGATTCCACCAGTGAAGCGGCCACACAATGCAAAGCTACTAAGCTGGGGATGGATTCTGATTTCGCTAACGGAGGGCCCCCAAACGAGTGCTGGCATCCGCCTGACGAAGCCAAGGATTACCGGAAACGGTTTCCGAGGGTTACATGGCTCCCGTAGGCTACCGGCAACAAGTTTTATCATCTTTTTCTAACACCGGAAGTTGGCTGCGGGTATTGGACTCCCCTTCCCCTCCCCCTCTCCATCTTCCCAAATGCGGTTCGGCGGGAGGAGGTGGGGTTGCCGAAGTCAAAGCCATGAGCGTTTGTTTTAAAGAAGTCTGTCAATAAGGCTTTGGAAGTGGCACATTCTTTCAAAAAGAGATATTCTCACTTCCGAGCTGTTGTAGCTTCGCCATATTCTGAGCTACTTGAACAAGGTCCAGGAACGGGAGACCTCCAATTCACCAGAAAAAGTCGAAAGAAGGGACCGCCCCTATGGTCCTCAAACCTGCTCTATCTCTGCACAATATTTCTGTGATGCAAACAGCCTTTTATTATTTTTATCATTTGACTTATAATTAACGATGTTGTCTACAACAATAAAGCACTGGAGACAACATCTAACGTACTTCAGTTCCTTGTCGATCATGGTTGTTTTCACTTTGCATGGTAGGTTCGTATTGCCATATTTCACCATGTTGATGCATACGCGTCGATGTAAGAATGACACGAGGGTGTACGGCATGTTGGGTATTAAGAAATGGGTTGTGTTCATGAAGGATTTGCAATCAGTTCATATATCTGATGTGTCCAAATTTGTCCACTTTTGCGTACAGTACAGAAAAAAGTTGTTCGCGTCCACATTATTCTCTTCGAGTTCTAGCGTGACTTAATTGACCGCGTTCGTTTTATATTAGCTATTACTTTATTCGGGTTTCATTGGTCGATCTAAGACGAGCAGGCGCTCAGCTTTGACAGATGGTGACAGCGTTATGTTGACAATGTCCTGTTACATAATCCTCACAATTTTGGTGCATTTCAGTTTTGATACTTTTGCAGACAAGTGTTTTTAGCGTCACTTTATTGTTTTTAATCAATCCGATCTATATGCAGGGTTCGGCAAAAAAATTTATGCTCGCATTTTTAAACGTGGTTGTTGTGTCCTGTTGAGTAGTGAAGGCGAGGCGAACTTGAAAAGGAGACTTCTATCGATGACGAGTAACCACAGAGTAGAATACAGCAACAGAACAAAGACAAATGGTACCAAAGAAGCACTTCTTAAATAGCCAGTGGCGCGTGACATGGCGATCTGATTGGAGATTAGACGAACTGAGAGGCTGGGGTGGTGGGGATGAGGCAAAAGAAAAAGAGCTAGGCTACGTCCACCGACACCGGCGCAAAACAGAATAGTTAAAATCAATAGCTACACACGCGCACACCTAACAGTGGTACTCAAGGAGCATTAGAACAACTGTTTATTCGGTTCGGCTGCGGACCCACTTAAAAGCAAACGATGATCACCTGCAACTTCTACTTAACTCAGAGGTCAGATGGAAGGAGCGGAGCGAAGTAAATCTGCCAAAATGAAAACGCTATTTGTGGGAGAACTTATGCTGAGCCCTCTGATGTGTCATGTTTTTTTTGAACTTCTAGCAGTTGCTCGTTTTAAATGTGAGTCGCAGTTGCTTTCACCTCCTGTATAATACGCCACCTCGCCACGAACGAAGAACGCCATTTCAGAAGTGCCGTCCACCGAACCAAACGAATACGCTGTCCCCTCATTCAGTGTTGACAGCGTTATACTTTTTCTTCTTCCTTCCCTCCCTTTCCCTTCTCACACTCCATCTCCACCAGTCCCTCTCGTCCTAACTCCTCCGACTCTCCATCCATGTTTCCTCCAGAAGACGTCGGCGTTACTGGCGCCGTTCCTGGGCGAAGTGATGTTAACGCGTTATGATCTCTGCAAATTATCAACTAATTGTGTTTTAAGCGCCTTGTTGATGGTGTTCGCGGTATTGTGGTTGACTAGATTTGATCACTTCTCGTTTTCAATCAAGACATGAACCGAAAATGAAAAGTTCCCTTTATTCTATCTTGTTTATGCATTTCTTGGCAAGTATACGTCAGTTTCCATTGCGAAGCTCTGTGGCTTAAGCGCAACTTAGAAGTTGACAGAAACGTCCCAAAGGAAGCCTTTATTGCTATTTGGCAAGTTTCATGTGCGCTTGAATTTAATTGGGCTGCGATGTCGTCAATATTAACATTGGTTGAAGATATATACCGACAGCACAGCGCAAGCCAATGCTACCAGAGCACCTATTCTCGCGCTGAGAATAGCCTCGTTCAGTGCACTTTCAACCTAAAACGTGTCAGCATTTCTCACTGTAGATCAGACTGCTATGGCCAGTCTGCGTTAATGCCAACCGCTCCTATTTAATAGCAGCATGTTTTCACCCTACATAAGAAAAGGTTGCCGAACAGGAAACTCGCATGTCGACCGGCCACTCACCACAAGTAGGGATGGTGCGCTATTTTCACAGCTAAAGTGCGGCTGAGGCGTACGTGTGATTCATTCATGATTGAGGTGTCTTACGCAATTTTTGGTGTGACCGTCATTCTGGAGAAAGGTTTTGTGCTTACGAGTTTGCGATAGCGCATGAGGGGTGAAGAGTTTTTTCCGCGAGCCCTATCGCTTTCAGGCGGTAAAAGTGATCGTCGAGAATTACATGGTCACGCATTTGCCACCTGTGCATACCGTTCCCGAGGCTACACGCTTTTGAGGATTTCTACATAGTCACTCACGTCAAGCTATGCGTGAACCTTTCCGGTTAGGTTCATCACGTTCTGCTGACGTTTCCGACTTGAAGACACGCTGAAGCAACTTACTGGTGCCCTACGCCGTACCGTGTTACTGCAGACCCGATCAAATCAGTGGCTTCCTCATCTTCGAGCTGTCAGCGGTGTCTGCTGTTATACGTTATGCGCGTACGGGGAAGTGTGTCTAGTTCCAGGTTGCTGCTAAAGAATCTGCATTAGAAAAAAGCTTTACAAGAGACGGATCCAGAGAGCTTTCATAGTGTACGGTGGCTTAAGCCAAAACAACGTGTGCATATAGGCAGGCGCGGAGAATAGCTGCTACTTTCTTTTTCTTGTGAAAGCACAGCAGGCAAAATACCCAGCTATTGTAAGTTCCAAAAATGCCATGATTCTTTAATTCTGGCCATTTTGCCGCATTTTTCCATTGTTACGCAGCGTTCCGGCCTCGCACCCGCTTTTGAGCAAAAACACGGGCCCACGCTGCTTGCAAGTCGCCTGTCCTCATCTTTCCACCACAGTTTCAGCTGGTTAAAGACGGATCTCAGTTGTAAAAACTCATTGGTGCGTACGCTTCCTCCAGTTCGTTTATAGACGCTTGTGCATTTCAGAAAACACCGCAACTGAAACCGAGCAAAGATTGACGAGCTTCAGCTAACCCCGTACTTGTGGTGCCTGAACGAGCAAGCGAATATAAGTCTTGATATATTGGAGTATCAGTGACGTTATGCAGTCCATAACACGCACTGACGGCCCAAATGGGAGAAGAGAGGAAGGGAACGAACGGTTCTCTAGGGCTATGGCAAATGTCAAACCCGTGCAGCCCGCACTTTTTCAAAAAAGTGAGGTGGTCGTCCATCTAAAGTGCGACGGGAGTGACCTCGCAGTGTCAAAAAATGGCTCGTGTCACAACGCGATGCACGCGTAAGACTATAAACTTTGACGTGCGGAAGGGACCGACAGAACCCGCTCAGTTCCCGCACAATGCAAAAATAGCGTGTTCGCCACGCTTTGAGAAGCCGTTATCAGCAGTTGCAACTTTTGGTCAGTATGCGAGATTACGGAACAGTTCACCAGCTTCATTTCGGTAGTTCGGGTTCATCGCTGTTCTAAGCCCGGAACATCACATTTCAAAGATGGGCAGTGCGTTACCTTTGCTCATCTACATTTGAAGCATGGCATGATCAAAGCGAAACGTTTATTGTCATAGCAAGTTTAAGGTCTCATCAAAGGTTTTATAGCGTCTGTGTTCACGAATCAAACAAGGGATAATACAGGAACTCTCCCATTCAATATCAGCCGCGTTAAAAACATTAAAGAACGCAACATCATACGACCAACTTCACTACCATCCTCCTATAAAACTAAAACATGAACCTCAGGTGTTTGACAACATGAACAACAGACGAGCGCCTTCCTTCTCTCGCACTACATCCCTTCCCCCTTTCCTTCTCAACATGACTCATGTGAAGTTCTAAAAACGAATAGTCCGAAGCGTTCCCCACTTTGGACATGGTCGCAGACGCGGGTTTCGTTCTGGCAAGTCTTGCCATGGTAGCAGGACGCAACAATTGGGCGTTTGGCTCATAGATGGCATAGCTAGGGTTTGATACTTGTAATATTCAGTCCTTTCTTTTTTTGCCTGAGACTTACCACTGTTTCCATCTAATTCCTTCCTCAGTGCTCGCTCATACTCCGATGAGATTACAATCCAGGTGACTCAATAAACCCATAGAATTCACTTATTCCTCCCCTCCCCCTCTCCTCTCCTCTCGAAATGCGCATTTGTATGGGCAGTTCGAGGTCAGTCATCTTCGTCTGAAGAAAGCACGAACTACGTCCAGTAAGATATAATTTCAATGTCCTTATTCACCAAGACAAGCAGGAAGGAACGCTCATAACAATACTCCGCTAATTCGGGCACACTTCATCTCAGTAAAAGATAAAATGAGTGAAAAACAGCATCGAAGAACATAGACAACGGCAGAAGAAATTTGCCTGAAACATAAAGCAACCTGAGCAGAGGGCAGAAAAAACACTACGTGAGCCTTCTGATCCAAAGACATCGTCGCAACGACAACTGCAACAGAACAATGCACATCAGAGCAGCCGAACGGATAGACACCTCACCGAAAAACCACATCCACAAGGCAAAACAATATGATAAAATGTAATTTTTGTTATAGGCGCATTATTGGGGACTAACTTTCGTTTAACGGGAACGCTTGAATTACTTACGACACAAGTTAAGTGCGTGGACCTCCAAAAACGCTTTCCATTTTAGAATTTTGCTCAAGACACTACTCCTTTGCCTTATGTTGGAAACGGCTACATCACTCCCTTCTCCCCCATCACCCCCTTTTCCCCACGCCCAAGCCTAACCGTGCTTTCGTTTGCTTGCTTTCGTCTTGTACGACTAAACATCCTAATACCAGACTCGCCAACAGAGGAACACTACTCATTCAGATATCACAGCCAACAAAACATAAAACTGCGATAATTTCGAGAGTAGCTGCTTGGTAGGGTATATAATATGCACATGTCTTACTAAGCGGTTCCTCAACAGCAGCACTGGTCTTCCCGTTGTCGAGATGCATCATAATCATTTAACATATTAAGCGACTTGATGGACACCTTCATTCAACCGCGCCTCCCTCTCCCCATCATTACATAGCTAAGCAAACAAGAACTGCTCCAACTGCAGTGCAAAATACTCTAGCGATGATAACCGACGTGCAATTCAAAAACGCTATTTCATTTTCCAATGTATAAGCTCCCCGAAAGATAAGCACCGATTTTCCCTAACAGTGTGATTTCTTTTCGGCTGCATTCGGTTACCAACACTAACAACTACTAACAAAACAAATGCAGCGCTGAACGCCAAAACATGGAATATACTAAAAAAATAACAACGGAACCGCGACAATGAACTATATAAACGTTAGTGAGCATATTAAGTAAATGTTGCCATAACACAACGTTACACTTCGCGATCCACATAAAACTATATATAAACAGCATGGCTGCGCTAGGCGCCTTTCCATCTTTGAGTTTAAAACTGCCTTTCGCGCACAACACTTCGACGCATTTATACATACGCACTTCCGGCCGATGCCAGCGTTATCAACAACTTTCACACCGGGGGAACGCATACTGTAAGACTGCACAACAATCCAAAAATGTATGCAACAAAACTGAAGAAAGTTCACCAATACAACGAACAACAAAAGAACTTACGGATGCGCTATAATACCATAGGAAAGTTTGTCCTGTAAGTGAGTGTCTAAAAACACATCGAAGCGCTGAAACATAGCATAACAAAATATGCAAATTTGCAACAAACAATTGCCATCCACCGCGCTGGTCAGTATCCATGGTGAGCGGCTAGCAGTGTCAAGTTAGTAATGTAAACGAAAAAACTAAATGTTCTCGAGTAACCACTGAGTCACATAGTCGAACGCATTAGAAGCAGTCAGCATGGTAGCGTGAAAATTGAGTAAAGCATGGAAACCTGTCTCCAAGTGCTTCCATGTGGTTGGTACCCCTGCTTCGGACAAACGGTTTGCGTATAGCACTCCCTCGTCCCGTAACACGTCATGCTGACAAGTTACGACGAGAGCTCGCGGCAATGAACTGAGGTTAGGCTGCATTAGTGGAGCGAAATCTGGGTTGAACAGAAATGGAACGATCAGATGTGATGCCTCTTCGTTATAGTAGCGCGTCGAAACGCTATGATTAGTTCTGAAATAAGCCAACTAATCCGTGCACTTCGAACGTTAATAGGTCTATCGTCAGAAATACTCCAGTAACATTTCGCACACAATAACAGCAGTAACTTGACCAAACATATGTAGGAATAATCAGCTATGGAGTTATTTCTTATTAGAACTGACCTGTTGACATGTATTCGGTGAAAACAGCCTACACTGTTTTTTCGTTTAACATTCTTCTTTTGGACGATGCAGACAGTAAGTAGTACGTTATAAACTTCCAGTGACTGATCTAAACCTTAGTCGAACTCATTAGACAAGACTCATTTCACCAAGGACAACGAAAAAACTACATTCTGCCAGCTGTATTTCAACGCTATCAGTGCAATCAGCTGCACTTCTGAATGCGTTATATTAAAACCGTCATGATATGCGGAACTACAAGATGCCAACTTCAGTGTCAAGAAAGATGGAGATTAGGAGCTTAAGATGAAAATATGTTACACGATACGACCATGAGAGAAGAAATGCTAACCTGAAATTAAGTGGTAATCTGTCTAAGCCAGCGTATTCGTCAAAAGTGGTTCTGTCGAGCGGCGAGATGTGTTCGTTTTGAAGTGTGATGTCGACCAGATGCGACTGCTGCGCCATGTCAAATCCTGCGTACATTAAATAGTACAGGGCTATCATGCGCGGCCCTACGAACCCACGGCCAGCCAACTGGCGACGGTAGTTCTCGTAAGATGGGGTGCGCAGATTACCCATTTGCAGTAGCGGATACAGCAGCACTTGAGCCTCAAAAAAGCAGCTACTTATTTAATACATCGTTTAGTAGTAAAACCCATCCGATCTAACATGAGCTATGATGTGACGAAAAAAAGATTGGCGAAAAACACGAGCGGTATCGAAGGGGGATGGCGTATGATGTAAAACTATTTTCGCTTAGAACTGTTGGCGAATGATTCAGAGCGTTATCAGGTGAATACCGTTTTTGTACGTAGTAACGGATATATCGTAGCCCGTCTTATTCAGGTTAGCTCAAGGGAACTCGAAAGTTGCATCTTTGAATCCCGCTTACTTCATCCGCCGCCATGCAAACGCTTAATCAATTATCTGTTCAAACAGACAATTCACAGTGAAATCGTTGATCTTACTTCTCTAAGTGCATCGGTAAGCCCTGGAACTGAGTGAAATAAAACTTAAGCTTGCTGCACAGACCACGTCAGATGGACAGCCTCATTCATTCTACCAAGTACTGAGCCGCCTAACGCACTGCGCACTTTTAGCAGTGAGCTAAACAGACTCGCTCTATTAAAAACTCAAAGCGAAACAAAACTGGCTATCAAACATGCTAACAACGGTAGTTTACGCAAACATTATTTTAACAGACGCATCGATAGAAAATTATCAAAATCGGAAACGCGCGCCGCAGCCTGAAAGAAGCGGTAGAGGCAATGCATAGTGAGCGTTTGACTTCTCGTTTATATGAAGCAAAACTTCCTCGCTCCAGTCACCCGTCTTAGGCCGCTGCTGTTCGTTAAACTACCAGAATAGCGAACGCATACCTTCAGTCGAGGCAGGTCACTCCTCTTGCGAAGGCGCTGAGTGACGGCCGCAACGAGCCCACCTCCTGCCGAATCGCCCATAACGGCCACTCGCGAACGATCGACACCGAGAGGCACATATCCCCTAGTCAGTAAATATACCACTGCTGTCTCCGCGTCATCTACTGCTGCGGGAAATACATGTTCCGGCGCTAAGCGGTAATCCACGGACACAACTACCTGCAAATAACATTGCAGATCAACTTATAAATTCATATGGAGAAGACCAGCTTGCGACAATCGGTAATTGGGTCCGCGCGATGAGACAATGTATTCAAGCACACCTGTAGGTCAAGTTTCCCATGAAGGCTTATGAGAAACTACCACGCCTAAGGCAATGGATAAACGACTTGCGGAAATGTAGTAATAGTGTCCATTTCTCCAGTTCTTTTGTTTTAATTCTGCCGAACAAGACCAAGCTCGGAGGAACAGCTTGCACAGGCGCTGCTAAGGCTGCATCATTCGAACAACTTTTGTTCATTCAAATACCTGTTTCGCTTCATGGCTACAGGCATGCACCCTCAAAAAAGATGCTGCCTTCTGAAAAATTCCTCTTCTGGCCCGCCATCTATGCTACTTGTTTAGAAAAACCTTCCGTTGTAAGACCGCAAAGTGCTTTCGTGAATACTTCTCGTCATCATTGACAAATGAGAGGAAGCACGAACAGTGTGCGTGCTACTGGCGATGCGTCTAGCTATCGAGTCGAATCCTTCGACACTGCCCATCACGTAGCCACCACCGTGAATGAAAACTACCGCAGGCAGTTGGGTGCTGTTGGTTGTCGGTCTATAGACACGCACACGCACCGACTCGAAGTAGACCGTGTCTACAAGCAGCTCCTCTTCACCGATTGTTATCAGGTTAATAAACCATAACGACGAGTCAAGTACCCAGCGTGTCCAACGCAGCTCACAATACGCATCTCCACAAAACGTTGCCGTCTGCAAATGATACGATTTGATGGACGTCTCATCTTGGAACTAACTCCCCATTTACTAGGTGGAGCCATGCGATATGAGGCGGTAGCATACCATACAGGAACATAGCGCGCAACCAGATAACCCACATCAAGTAACTGCACAATACCCTAAGCGGCGTCAGTGAATCATTTTACAGAGATCACTCCATCAACTATTAGAAAAAAAAACACATCGAGTCCTACTTTCTAAAGTATATTTCAGGCTTTGCTGCGAACTTCTGTCTTCTTCCTCTTTTCTTCCCGGTCAAGGCCTCCGCTGTGGCTGCATATGTAAACTACTCAGGTGTCCGTGAAAACGAAAAAGAAACTAAACATACAAACGTCAAAACAGAAAAAAAAAAAAGAAAAATACTGGGTAGACGTATGACAGCCGTAGGAACACTTCGATGAAGTATGCGACCGTCCTGTCGAATGCGTTATCGGTGAAGTCGGCTGGAAGGGGATTGTAGGTGATGGCGGAGAGAAGCACCATTATTGCGAATAACAAACTCCACCTGGCGTTCCTCTTCATCTCCAATCCGATGGTGCCAGTTGCGGAACGCTGCGAATAACAGTCTTCGGTCACGATTTACCATCACTTCGCACCATGTGGTTTATTTGGTGCAATTAACAGTGACGGAATTTTCTGTATCACAGTAGTCAAAACTGGAAGATGATTCAGAAGGGACATGAGTGAAGGTAGGTTGGCAGGGCTGGAAGTATATCTCCTTTCAGAAAGTCACACGCATTTTAAACCGCGCCACTGCTCGGCAATATGTGCTTTCCCGCAATTGTTCATTCTCTGCCTGGCCTCCACAGAGATTATTATCCGTTCCGTATTCATCACACACCTACACCATCTACACACGAAGGACTTCCTTAAGGGGCTGAGTGCGAACAACGAACGGGAACCGTTTTGCTCTTGCAGTGTCACAAACTAGGCACAGTGCAGCGTTCATACCCGCCTATTATTGTCGTACCAGAATGATACGTGCCATAATTGAAAAAAAAGGAGGGGGGGGGGGGGGGGTGGAGGTAGATAACTCAGTTATCCAGCTATTAACTCAGCCTAGCAAGGAGAAGGCGGTGTATCCATCTGGGCATTAAACGAATTTTTTTCTGGCTAGATTAAGAATTTTTCTGGCTAAACTGAAAACAAATTTATGAACACCACCCATGCATCCATGACCGGAGCCGTGAAGGTATCGCCTATACCAAGCAACCAACTTCCAGGCTCCTACAATTTCGACATAAGAGCATTCTCAAGAGCAAAAAAAACTTAAAACGATGACAGTATATGCAACAAACGGCAAACCTCGTATGCCAAAGAAAGCCTTTACTGTCCAGAATCCAGAAGGCACTTTTTTACTTTTCGCAAATGACGCACGAGAGCGGAGAAGAGTGGAGACCTGTAGGGCCGATCCGTTGGTTCCTTGGAACGCCGACTTCAGAACAGTTTCAGAATACAGACGCACACGACTCGTACCCAACCGAACCAAACCACGACGAGAATACGCACTAAACGCGCTTTGTACGTCACCAAAAGAATCGATGTTTGCACCTCATTTTAAATTAGCACTGAACAAGAGCAAAACAAAGATCATTGCCGAAGACATTTCGCTCCGTTATACCAGTTGCAAAGCTTATCAGGGCACTGCTACAACAGGGCGCTTTCCCCAGATCCACTTTGAAGCATGCGATAAATGCCCGGATACCAAATGAAGGATGCTCAGTTATGTGCAAACGTTCAACTCGCGATCAAATGATTGCTTCTGATGCTCACTACGAAGTGGTGGTGGTCGCGCGATTTTTTGACGATACTGTTAGCTGCTATTTTCAGGGAGTTTTTGCGCGCGTTCTTTTTTTAAGATTGCCGGAATGTCTCTGAGGTCGATTACACTCTGCCTCTTCACACAGTGCGGGGATAGGTGGAACGCGTAGCATATTTTGACAATATTACGGTTTCCCTCATTATTTTTCGGTGATGGCGCACTCAGTTGGAAGAATGAAATTGGATGTATCTGTGAATGGAGTAGGGAATGACTGAGAAACGTTAAAACACGTCATTTTTTCCTGTGCATCTCGTTCTCAAGTTGTGTCCAATTGAAATTTTCGGCTCCCTCCTCCAAAAGAAAGCCTGTGTACATGCATATTTGACAGTACGGTGTTTTTGATTGCTGAGAATTTTCGGTTTATCTTACTGCCATGGTGTATTAGACCTGATATCGGCCTGAAGGAGCTGGTGCGTTACGCCTGCAGTTCGAAGTCTACGTGAACGTAGAGGCCGTTAATTTACACTCCTTTCGCCTCTTCGACAGACCCATTGCTGCCTATGCCGCACTCGGAATGCTGACAACCGCGGACGTGGAGGTGTGCGTTTTCTTTATGTCGTTTTTTGCTCGTTTCCGTTTTAAAATATGTCGTTTTGTTTTAAATGGTTTCAATGGCTTTCGCCAGAGAGGTGAAGGTTAAGTTCGATTTCTCATATGCACGAATTCCTGCACAACAACATCCGGGGAGTAAAATTTAGCCCGTCCACATGTCACACGATTGAGCAAAATGAGCTTAAGAGTTGTTGATCTGCACCGCTTTTACCGCCTATGTCATGTTTATATACTGTCGCAACATGTATTTTAATTAACGCTTGCTCAACATTTCCATGTTTCATTCTGGTCCAGCAGTCCATTTTGTGCGTAACAATGCTCGCAAAAGTGATAGACTGTGGTTCCAGCTGTGCTGAGTTCAAGTTTGAAATTGTTTTTTTTTTTGGA
>JPKZ01001211.1:154553-176472 GCA_000803305.1 Toxocara canis | reverse complement strand
TCGCAAAATAATTTTTAGAAGACTAATCTCATGGGGTTCTATTATCATCATATATTTGTGTCTTCTGCCCATTTATGCGATGTCCCAAGCGAACTACAGCAATACCGTGCACCGCTCCAACCGTTTCGTTTCACTGCTTTCAGCAAACCAAGAAAGAGAGCGTGAAAAACGAAAAAAAAAAAACAACAGCGGCAATGACGAAATGAACGCGACACCCGTTCGCACACCGTAATAATGTTGTCTAATCACGTTTTGATTCGTTTCGAAAAACGCGGCCTTTTAACTGTAGAGGTTGGCGTGTCGAGAAGTATGATGACTTTTATTTGATAAAAACTTGCAAACATTACGCTCAAAATCACAACCATCTGCCAGCATTTTAGTTTGTACTTACATGACAAACAAAGAGTCTTCTGCAAAAACGATGATGCTAGATGGTTTACCGGAAAGGCGAACAAAATTGCGAGGTGGAGAACGCATTGGATGAATCACACATACAGCAGTCATTGCAATAAGCCAGTAACATATCATTTATGAATAGCTTCTTTGCCGTACTTTAATGCGTTGTTATGCATTTTCAAAAACGCCTTATGAGAGCGTCATTTCCACATATGCTCGTATCTGTCTCAGTATGTGAATAGTTTTAAATTGCTTGTCCATCGCTGCACAGTTTGCGTTAAGAGCAGCTGTCCGTCCAATTGCCGGTTGGGCTGAATCGTCTCTGTGCTGCCTTCAGCATTATCCAATTGGTCTTCAAGTATTTATAAAACTAGTTGGACCACGCCAAGGTTGCGAGAAGTACATGCCTATCATCCCCTTTCTACAATGTGCTTTCCAGCTCGTTTGCAACATAAAGGGATAACATGTTCACGATCATATGAATTTTATAATGTAGCCCTGTGAGCTGCGCAGCATAGAGTTTACTGGAAGTTGCTAGAAAAGTCAAAAAAATAGTAGACAACATTGACTGAATGTTTTTGACTCGATGAAACTGTGTTCTTCAAGCACTTCGTGGTCACCTGAAATGCGGCCACAAATGCTATAGTGATCTAATACTTTTTCCTATGCACCTGACTGAGTAAAATTGTGAAACCATTTTTTTGCAAAATTGTCATTGCCGAATCGTATATGTGCAGCGTGAAGAAAAGTGCGAAATGGTTTGCAGAGTGGAGGGGTAAGGTGTTTGTGTTTCGTGCAACGCCTACTCATTACCTCCTCATATCGTGAATCAGCAAAGGAACCGCGGTTATTGTGGGGCCCTAGTCTAATCTGTCCAATTTTTTTCATGTCGGGCATGATCAAGAACCGTTCATTTGCGAACAACGTTACTCTGTCAACTTCCGTAATAGTCTTATTGAGAGATCATATGCTTGCCAACATACCAGTCATTATCCGAATAAGTGCGCTGCGGTAGATGGCACTAATGTGGAATTAGGATGCCGTATGTTTTCCACGTTATCCATTAAATGTTTAGTGTTATTTATTAAATTTTTGAGGTTTTACTGTTCCGACTTTCCGATTGGCTAAACGTATTTATGGCCTGGCTATAAAAGCATATAAAAGATGTTGTCAACGATTGATGGAATTGTCAGCGAGTCACCGAAACAATTGTGAAAACCGATGAGGAATGTGAAGAAAAATTTGAAAATTTTAAAAAATACAATGTGTTGTCCTTTTCAATAACGACGGGCAAATCACACTGAAAGAGCAACGCAATTGAACACGTAATTTTGATTTATCTGACAACTCTCTTTTTTGTATTTTCGATTTGTCCGACCACTCTTCTTCATATTTTTTTTCCTTTTCTCACATATTCCCATCCTTTCCCATTTTCATGAATGCTTCTCATGTAACGTGCTTTAAACAGTCGTTTTTTTTCCATTCGCTGGCAGGTTCTAGCGAAATGCTTCCAAATATGCGCCAACAACTAGAACAGATATTATGCAGAGTCGTTGCATCATTTAGACACAACAAGTCTACTTTTTTCCGAAGTAACTTACTGACTACTTACTTTCTTTCAACAGTTTTACGGCTACTATTAAATGTATCTTCAGCTGCCAACAAACGCACTGGTTCAGCTCTTTTCAAACGTTACATCAATTGCGGCTCAAAAATCAAAACTGCGCTTGAACATTGCGGTAGATAATACCGTTCAAACTCGCTCATGGCGATTGTTGTTTAGTTTGATATTCTCAGCAAAAAGTTGCTCGTTCTTCATGCGCATGCATCATTCAATCCACGAGCAAAATTGAACAATCGGAACGTATCTGAGAAATGATCGCCTTATTCTCATGGCAAATGAGAGTTATGAACAGTCAATCTTGTCGGAGATTATGCTCTTTGAAGGTAGCGCTATCTGAGTGTTTCGCCTGTGAGTTGCTCAAATTCATTAAGAACTTTTTTCGAGAGAACTGCAGTTTTTAGTTTCGTTTTGTAATGGGTCAAATGAACACGAATGAAAATAGAAGCAAAAAGACTAGCAGGGATTTCGTGGCACATGAGAAATAATTGTGCTAAAAGCTTACATTAGAAGAAAAAGGACAGCAGCATTTCTCTCGTACGACTAAACTCAGATCGAGGAGAACCCTAGCGTCAACCTCAGCTCTTGTGCCATATTCTGGACATCGTTTGGCGGTCTCTTGGGATCAAAACCAAGTATCTTCTTGGCAGAACATAAGTGGTACTCTTCGACACTGATCAAGTTTCCCGCCGCAAAAGCATTTCAACGTGTTTAAAGCGAGGCTATGCTGAGTTATTTTTCGTTTTGATTTTTTAAAGTTGCCGCGATTTTGGTTGCTTGATGTGCGATCGAATTCCATACTTTGCAACGCAATTTATATGTTTGATCACCTAGATCGAATTTTGATCAAGTCAATCAAAGTTGAAAGTTTGCCGCAACATATTGATCGGTCAGATGTTGGTAGAATATTGATATTAGGTCAGATATTGATCGAACATCAATATTTCATCTCTCTGGTGGTTTATCATCAAAAGTGTTTATAGCATATGCATTTATTTGCTTCTTCCTTTTTACCTTATTCGTTAGATAAAAACGTTAATTTGCGGCGATCGTCATCATTGCAGCCAGCTGTTCCGCGGGTCAACATTCGTGCCATGATGGGAAGTGCATCCCGCTAAAGTATGTATGTGATGGGGATTTCGATTGCGACGATCATTCAGATGAATCTCATGACTGTCGTTAGTTTCTTATTTTTTTCAGCGTTTCCTCATCTTTTCCATATTCCCAGCCTTTGACATAAACATTTTGACGATTTGTTACTTCAGTTTAAGACATGCGTTATATGTTGGTCTCGTTGTTTCTATATGAAAATTATTTTGTCGTAATGAATTTTCGTCAAAATTTGCATGAAAAGTACTGCTTACATAGAATTTTTACTGGTTGCGTACATGCTCAAATGCTCTTTGCGAAAGAACATTTAAGCATGTACAATTCTTTAGGAGGACGCGGCACATGTTTTTTATACAGATGCAGATGTGAGCATGAGCCAAATCAATCACGAGAAGTTTGCAGCCCCTCGCGCATGCGGTGATGGCCATATGAGGTGTCTTCTAACAGGTCGTTGTCTTCCACTCAGGTATAAGTGTGACCTAGAATTCGATTGCGGCGTCAGCGAAGACGGATTACTAGACACGAGCGATGAAGACCCAGCAATTTGCAAGTTTAATATCTACTTGATAAGGCACTACTGCTGAACAATGTCGCATTGTAAATGACGTGCACTTACCTGTGTATATGCTCATTGGCATATGAGTCCAGCAGGAAATTAATAAAGAATGCTCGTCTAAAGGCATCCGTTAGAACGGAAATGCTATAAAAGAAACTGGCTCGCTAGACAGAGTTGTCGTCGCCTTACGAATGATTTAATCTGGCATAACAAAACGCCAGCGTTTCCGTCATGAAAATTTATGTCTCTTTTCATTCTAATGTCAACCTTTTGACACCAAAGAAAACTGACTGAAACATCTCAAATGAAAGACTCTAGCAATGGAGCATTAAGCTAAGAAGATGCATATTTTTGTATCCATTTTGCATTCATTTATCACAGCTACGCGCTTTAAGAGTAAATCTATGCGCATTTCGCCGCGAAAAAATTTGGCTCGTTTTTTTTTAAGTGGGCGTATTTTAGTTGTAAAACTAATCGTTAAGGTAACACAACACGGGTGTGTCCAGCCGGGGAACACATGTGTGCTACTGGAGGACAATGTGTGCATTTATCAAAATTTTGTGATGGTCATCGAGACTGCGCAGACGGCTCAGACGAACACACTCGCTGTCGTAAGTGCAAATTCGCTCAACTTTCTTTCGTATACTATTCTACAGTTTTTTCCTTTCAGATATAGGCAAGCTTCATTTCGACTGCGTAAACATCATAAACTCGTTCTTGGGTCATAGTGAGTTCTCAAACGTAGGCCACCTTCTTTGGCTTATTAATAGGATGAATTGTGCAAATGCGTATAAGCTTATGCCTTTGAAAATCCGGTATCTTCATTTATAGGAGCAATGGCAAGCCAAATTTGGTTATAACTGAGAATCGGGCAGCTCGTACATCCTCGTCAATTTACTTCTCTCGATGCTGTTTGCTTTTATATAAATATGATAGCGAACTTTGATATGATAACATTGAGCAAACTTTGAAAGCACTGCTAAAAAGATCTCAACGAGCTCAGTTAGACAAGAGCGGTTTGAATTTTTAGGGATACCTCCACCAATGGGCAATGTCACTTGTAAATATGGCGGTGCAGTAACACTGGACGGGGGTTTACAGTGCTACTGTCCCCTTGGACAGGAGCCTCGAGGCAGTGAATGTGTGGATGAAGACGAGTGCAAACGAGTAGAATTTGGTAAGTTTATATGAACGTTAATATGATCGTATACATCTGTTTGCTGCATGAAACTCCTAAGGCTTTTCATAATAAGAAATACCTGTTTTGCAGTTGTCTCAGAGGCTATTTATTTTTCGTTTGTCAAAGCACATATTTGTCTTCCAGTGCACAGTAGCATATTTTATGGTCTCTTCAAGACGTTTTGCGTACTACCAGATACTGGTTTCTCCAGCTGTAGATGTTTGTTGTTAGATGCTCACATGCATATCGCCGGGAAGCATAAGCGTTCGAAGAAACCGTCATTAGGAGCTGATAAAATAAATTAGTGAAACCCATTGTTTCAAATCATCTGCGAGTTCTGCCAAAATGTAGCATTGTCGCTTAAAAGGTTAATCATTCTTTACTGACAAGCCAAAGGTCTTAAACTGAACGTAGATCTCGGAGAACGCGAAGGTTCAGGTGGTGTTCCCGTGTGCGCGCAAGTTTGCGTAAATCTGATCGCGAAGCGCGCTGGGGACCAGCGTTACCGATGTGCATGTGTACCTGGTTTCGAACTTGTCAACGAAACATGGTGTCGCGTCACCAAAGGTGAGCCTATTTTCCCTTTATCTTGGTTTGCAGGTAGTGAAAACGAGGTTCCATCGGTTTCTTCGCACGTGTTCCTCAAAATGAATGCTTATTAACGAACTGGGTGAACAAGTTGGCCCGGGAAGGTGGGAGGAAGGTGAAGGTAGCTGGAATTTTAATGTCCGCAGCGCCATTTTTGTCTGTAATTCCTGTTTTCATCGCCAAAATGAGTGGGCGGATTGGGGTAAAATTTTAATTTTGGAGACCCTTCAGTTATCAAAAGTAGACGGTTGTTCGTAAACGCATCGCACATTTTGTGAGGGCGCAGCATAATTTACGATACACAAATGTCTTTCTCGTCAAGCAAGTTAGGCTGTTTATGCGAGCGTAGTTCAAATTCTCTTCATTAGCATGCTGCAAAATGTACAAACCTAATGTTCAAAAATTTTGCTTATGTTTATCGTTGACAGCGAATTGTGGACAGGTTGTATAATTCAGACCACTGGAGGATTCGAATGGCGGTGATTTTCTTTCAGAACCAGCTGTGATTCACATGAAGGGCTTAACAGCTGCATTCCCTATCCCGAGCAGTTTTGCGTTAGCATATATATCGTGATCGATGCATTTTCTTTGCCGCAAGCGGTATCATCTGGTCCCTGCAACCATTTTCGTTTTCAAGCGTGTTCGTCACAGGCTTCTCCGATGGCAGTGCCGTGATTATCTGCTTAACTGAAGTTACTGTGTCAGTTTAACCTGTTAGGGAAGAAGTTGATGCGTTACCAAAGTTGGATGTTGGCACATGCCTCCGTTACCAAAAAAGTCAACAGTGTCGGTAGTATGAAATGTGCCGTTTTGCAGCGTCATCGCCATCTGCTCATGCTTCGGTCTTTTTGTATGGACAGCGTCGAATTGTGCACAAGAAACTTGATGACCTCAAAGGTCGTGCTGTTGACAGCATCGGTGTGCCTGAATTGCAAGCGCTCGCTGTGGACTACAGGAAGCGCAGACTTTGTTGGGTAACTGTTTTCACGTTCTTAGCTCTGAATTTCGTATATGTCGAACGCTTTTGCTCTCTAACGTCCCTTTCGGAGCTTTTCTTTCGCAGACGTTCGTTCTGAAACTGTTATTTATTTGCTGGTCTCTTGTGCATGTGTTTTGTACATGAATGAATTAGCGGTCGAGAAAAGCTGTTGTGGTGAGATGTGGTAGGGCCTTACCAAACGAAATTTCAGACAATCCTTTAACTTCTATATTTGTTTTGAGCTTGTGTTCCATTAACGCGTTCAGGATTACTGAATGGAAGTGAGCACAGCTTGTCAGAAAAAAAAACCCGTGATTTTGGGAAAAACCCCAGGAAGTTCTCTGGTAAAGATGAATTTTGCTTGTATTTTCCTAACTGTCACTAATGTATGTATTAAAATAGAACTTTTTGAACATTCGGCCTTTTTTCTTCTTTGGACGAAGGAAGCGAGTGGACGATTTAACTCCCACTTCCTCTCCTCCTCTTTGTAACACCAGTGTTATTTTCTTTTAAGCAAACAGTGACGTTTTATTACTTAATGATTACTTTTCGATTCCGAAAATGGTTCGTATGATAAGGCGCGTTAATAATCAACTACAACATTTTCTTTTTAAACATTTTTTTTGATGTCGGTATGAATGGAGAAGAAAGACTTTTGCGTGCATATTTAAACGTCACTGCATTTTATTGGAACACATATGCAAACCGTGCTCGGTTAGGTTTCGCGCTCACTGAATATATTTTGCGATTGTTGTTGTAATGGAGAGCATTTTCCACACAACAAACGATGATATGTTGTTGAGAAAAAATTGGCAAAAATATTTCAGAAAAGTTTTGATTAAGGTAGCCGCACGAGCCGTTAATACGTTAGATCAGGTGAGCTGTGTGACCATTGACGAGGAGGGCAAATTTATCACGCCAATAAGCAATATTGAGCCAGCATTCACAGTTGAAGGTATTACTCAGTTTTAATCGTTTTTGTTTTCGCATAAACGGCAATTGTTAAGATTTTTCTTTTGTTTAGTTTGGAATCTGAACGAAAAAAGTCATTTATTTGTACTGTGTGTAATCTCAGCTAATATTTTAAAAATAGTTGGTGCCCATGCTCAGTTAACGAGCTCTGCACTTCTTGTGAGAAGGAAACTTTTCGTATCACACGCACATGTTTGGGAAGGAACACTTTGTTTTGCGATCTGTCCTCAAAAACAAGAAAAAAAAAAACGATGTAAATGATTGCGAAGGCAGATAAAGCCCTACTAGACACGCGTTAACTTGAGCCTGGCTCGTCGTTTTCGATGCGATCAACGTCGCTACGAATTGTCGTCTTTCTACAGCAATCATCGCAGCCGTTAAAGCCTAAATTTGCAAAAACATAAGAGGATTTTCATTGTTGTTGCACGTATGTCAGTTTGAAGATATGCTTGCTCAAATAGAGCCAAAATGTCGATGGAACCCTCAGATATATCTGTAGTTTGCCTAGGGCGTTATGAATTTTGAAGTTTTCACCCGCCGAAAAGTACATTCAAAAAACACTTTCCATTAGCAGTGCGGTTTTTTTCAGGTGTGAAGGCAATGCGCTTTGATTGGATTGGTAATAACTGGTATTTCGTTGACAATTTATATTCGAGCATATTTGTATGTACCTCGAACTTCGAGCGTTGCTTGACACTACACGGTGGAAAAATTGAGAAGCCTTCCTCGATAGCCGTTGATTCGACAGCCGGGTATTTGTTTCTTTTTGCACTCTTAAGCCATATTTTGCTTGATCATCGTTGCATCCACCAACTTTTAGAGTATATATTGAAATAGTTGTTTTTTCCTATAAATGGCTGATTAGACGTAAACGCGCACTAACTTGTAAATACCAATAAGTTAGCACATAAAAAACAATGGCAAAAACATTTAAGCAGCATGACATTAAAGCGTGGAGATAATGAACCCAAAAACGTAAAAAACATTTCAGCGTAATATTTTTATGATGTATGCAAATTAACTTGTTTAAGCGTCTGTCTCTAAATACGCTAAGATATTGAGCGTCTAGACTTGGAAACCTGTAAATTTAGATATTAACGATAAAAACATTAAAAAATTTATATAAAAGCATATAAAAATATATATGCGTGAATCACATCCAACGCTCATGTGCAAACTACGTCGCATATTTTTTGATCTTTTTGTAAAAGTCGAGAATATAACACGAGATTATATGTGGCGGCTAGGATAACTATTTATTACATACTCATGCGAATCAACTGAAAACATGTTCGCCTCCTCAGCGTGCGACGCGTAGAGTTGTATGCTTACAACTATGATCAAGTTGTCTTCTTTTCTAAAATTGGGTCTAACTTATCCTGCATTTCAAACAGCTTCCTGACTGCGGGACTGGCAGTTCGTTAATTTGATGGTATCCCCTATTTACTACACTCCTCTACTGGATTCTCTGTCGACGCCTACTCTTTCTCTCTCTCCCTCTCCCTCTCTCTCCCTCTATTCTCACTTCCAGTGATATAGGTGCCTGGATGCTTTTCAAATGTAATAAATAAAATAACCATGTCAGTTTTCACCCACCGCATTAATGTTTCCTTGCTGTAAGTAAAAGGTTATTTACATATTTTTCGTCTACTTCATCCGATGTAATCCTTAAATCCTTAACGAACTCATTGTTCGTTAACGGAATTTTCGTAAAGTATTAAGTATTGCTTTGCATTGGGAGAAGGAGGAGAGGGGAAGGGAAAGGTGAGTGGGTGCCTGTGTGTGATTCTAACAGATTATATACTGTATGGGCTCGCTACAAAAGTTCAGTTTCTCTCAAATTTCGTAAATAAGTTATAACAGTTTCGCGAAAAGGATGAGAAATTGGAAAGCTTGACAAAGAGGAGGTGAACAACGTCGTGCCGCTGCGGTTACGGTTCGTGTCCAATGCTGGTTTAAAAAAAGAATATGTTGCACAAGGGGAAGCCGCCTCACACCTTTCGAAGCAGTCAAGTGGAGAAGGAGGGGGAAGGAGGGTAGCATCCGCGCCCCCCAAGAGCTTTTGAGCATAACTCGCATTTTTTGTCCCCGTTTGTCATGAGCGGCAGACAAGTGATCGAACTGCCAAATCCAGAGGTTCGGTGGACAGGAGTGAATAGAGCTGTCTGTATATGATTCTAGACATTTGTGATGAGCTGTTTCGCGTTGCACTTAACTTAGGAATGCGTTACAGTAGAGTCTTCAATATTTGCTGTGCCCCTAGCGAGCAGGCAGTTCCACGAACGAAGCTCTTTGTTGATGCACTTTTTTTTGTTCTCCATTGCAAAAGCCTTCTCAGCAACGTTCCCAGTGGTATTACTTTTTTTAAAAATGTGAATAGAAACCAACTGTGCACGGCGAACTCATTAGTAAAACCGATCATGAAAACTGCGCCCACATAAATAATGTGTCGCTCGCGTCTATCGCAGTGAAAGGCCAGCAAGCAGTGGGCACGTAGCTTTTTTTAGCACATGGACAACAAGTGGGGTCTAGTCGGCCATATAATGAGTCGAAGATGTGATCACAGAATGCGGCTTGACTTGGCATATTTAATAATTGCTTTTTGCTGTCTCTTTTTAAAACTACCACTTTTATGCATTCAAGTAAATAATTTTTCCAAATTCTCTTCTCGCATCCCCCATTTCACTCGTTTCTATCTTGGTAATATCGGTTTGTCCCTTTGTTATGCAGTGCAGGAGAATGGAGATCCCACATCTTTCACAATGTTCGTTATCTCACAAGCCCACTCAGTCATATAAATTAAACTTGACATCATTTATTCCCACGAATCCTTTACAAATTTTGGTAGGGGTCCCGCAAAACGTCACAGGTCATGCCTGCAAAATTTCATCGTAGTACGATATGGAGATGAGCAAAGTGATCCGAAAACTTTTCCGGATTGCTATTAGTAAACTTAGTTTTTTTTTGCATCCCAGAAACACTCGCATGAAAAAAAACCCGAGCAAGTTTGAGAATCCTCTGACTCTTCCAAACTGCACGAGCTTATGTGAGCATGTCTCGGCTCCCTATAAGCTCACTTCAGCTTATCCGGATCTTGGACGGGCCAATGGCCCACAAAATTTCTTGCTTGCGAAAAGTGGCCAGCGAAACGCCAGTTACTCACATGCTGGTACTATTTGAAACTACTCCCATTCTCGGTGCTTTTTTTTAACTTGACGGCAGTTGTTGTAATTTAAGTTGTGCAGAAGACGAAAAGATTGCCTTTTTTGGATGTTTTTTTTTGAATATCTTGTGAATTTGTGAAAATTTTGTGAATGTTCGATCAGTCTGAAGAGACTTTAACAAATGCTTTTTGTTCTTCTCATTTCGTTTCCAAATAAATGAGAATTTTATTTTTTTTCGATGTTATTCATTTTCATAAAATTGTGTTAGTTTAGCACTAAAAGATTAAATGCAAAAAACAAAAAAAAATGCTCTCATTTATTTGGAGGAATTCACATGAAGAATGTGAGGATTAGAACGCCTTAGCTATTTCAAAAACCTTTGCTGCAGCTATGCGTTTATCACGGATTTTGGCACGGAAAGTGGTGGCTTATGGCGCATGCGTCTCGATGGCAGTGAGCTGATCTCTCTTGTTGACAGCAGGATCATTCATCCTCTCGGTAGGTCGTTTCGTCAAAAATAAGCTGCACTTCCTCTTTATTTTATATGACAGAAACGTACAGTACAAGGAGTCGTTGAAATGCACTTCATCATCGTTGTGATTCTTTGCCCATTAAAGAATTGAACTACATGCGTGTTTCGCTCCCGCATTTGCTTTATCTCGGTTTCGATAGATCCAGAGCTGCTGTTAGGTTGTCTGAGCGTAACACATTTTAAAGAACTGATTCGTTTTGGCTCGCAGTGGGTCGCTTAACTGTTTTCACGTGAACCGATCGTTTTGGTATTTCTCATTGTCTGCTGGTATACTAACATAATAGCGGAGCTTCATCAGTGCAGATGAAAGTTTGGTTAATCTCAGCGCTATGATGAGGCCAGAGCCAAGCGCAGAATATGCACTACGTCTGGGGTTTGTTTGCCTTGTTCGCATTCGCATCAACGTAGAAGGCGCTGTCTTAGATTTTTCACCTTTACTTAACGTTCCTGACCATGATTCGAATTGCCTTTTTTCAGTTCTTTGCACACAGCCGCACTGTATGGAATGCTGAAATTTGCCTGTTGATTTGTTTGTTGGGTCGACAACATACTGAAAGCGGGGCCATCTAAGATGGCTACAAAACAAAAGGAACGGGAAAAGAGAAGAGTTTAAAATAAAGAAAGCAAAACTGGTATACACACCATTAGTACGTTACAGCAAGCTACGAAACTTAATCAGGAAGGGAGCATGACCGACACAACATAGCATGACCCGTAGGCGATATGAACATCACTCGACGTCTCTGCAGCGGATGTGCTGAATGACAGCCGAGCCAAATGTGGCAATAGTGATTGCAGGTGTTTAGGATGATGCGTCATGACCTCTTCCCTAGAGAGGTCTTTTCAGAGCTTGATAACACGGTTCATGAAATAATATTTTTTTAAACTTCTGGCTTCTTACTTCAGCTTTAATTCATTTCTTCTTTTGCTTCCATTAGTTGGAATAAAGGCATTGAAATCTGCAAACTCGAGATCAGTGAACCCGTAGGCGATCTTTTATGCATCTGCTAAATCTACAGTTGTTCACCTGTATTTCAGTGATATCAACTCGGTCCTAGTCAGCCTTTATTCATAGGACAGATTTAACGCCCTAATTTGCGACAATCTCTTTATGAACTGCGGCTGCAGGCGATCGTCTTTTTATGTTCTTAACTAAACCAGTGAAGGAATAATCACGACGGATGGCCGAAAACTCCTCATTGACCTTGAAAGCAACTTGCTGAGAAAACCTCCTGGTCTAATCTGTAGTAGGAAGGTTAAAATCACCGGCAACAATAACTGTTTTGGTTTCGGTTATGATAAATTTCAGAAAGGTCTCAGAATTTTCACAAAAATTTACCACTTGTTCCATTACCGGTTTTGCATATGCATATGAGAATTAAGCGGAAGAAAGGTAAATGAAGGCGAACTGCGAAAACTGTGCAGTGCAACGAGACAGCAGTGGTTTCACTTAAGCGAGCAAGCAGAATCAAACATCCAGAACCGCAAACTTTATTACTGCTCACACATCTGCACGAAATGACTGGTAATCATTTACAGAGAGCAGCTTATCATCAAAGTTAGGTGGGAAACATATTTCAGTCACATAGCAAACCCTATCCCAATCTAACTGCGTTCCGAGTTCGACCGGTTGATTGCGCAAGCGTTGAGCACTGAATGAAACTAACTTTAAACTGGAGTAAAAGCAGTCCAGAACCCGTTTAAATGAAGGATCTTCGGATTACATTGAACGAATCCCTCAGTTGAACACTATGCTCAGAGTTCGAATTTTTAAACAGAATTGATATAGCCTGTAGATGTTTCTGGCAGAGCGTAGCGATAATTAACTCAGTTTGTTCGACGCAACATGTCCGTAGAATGTGCCAATGCGTCATACGCGGCGCTCGTTTATTCAGTTCAGTGGCTTTGGGTGGCGGAATACTTGAGCAACCTCGCCTACTGCGTACATTCGTGATAAAGCGTCACATGACAGTTTAAATCGCGCACAGTCGTCAACCTTAGCTCGCGCTAAACCTTGGAAAACGCTATCGCTATCATGGGCTGCTTTTTCCATTTCATGTATAAGTTCTTCGAGGTTTTTTGTTAGTTTCTTCTCATCTGCCACGCCAAGATCGTGTTAACTGTGATCGCCTTTGGAAGCCGGAGATGTCGAACTTGTGGTGATAGATTTGTTGCTGTAAAATGTTGATCTTGCATTATTTGCGTGAGTGCAGTATTTCCATTTTAATCACCAACCATCGTTATGGATCGTGAAAAATTCATGGGCAATGCGCTCAATAACAAGCTGGGGTTCGCCCAAACAACTTAAGTTTCTGTGCCGCTATTTTTCATCGAGACGGAGTTCCGGTGCCTGACATAGAGCGAGACAGCACCGGATTAGCACATTGTCGTTCTTTGTGTTTTGCAAACGTCCTTTACGTCACTCAGCTACGCCTAGATGGACTGCAGGTTAGAGCACAAAATACTCTTGAGTCTCGCTGTTTAGTGAGCGAAATTTTTTCTACAGCTCTTTACTCCTTGCCACTAACTTCTAAATTCCTTCTTATGCGTTCGTCAATCTTCTCGAAACATTTGTCTAACCGAGGGCATAATGCTTCATTGTCACTGTCCATCTGAAACAAGTTAAGCTCATGGTGGACATAACCGGAGAGGTCGCGCAACAACTCCGACTGCGAGCGTGGCATCCTGCAATACGGCAAGCAACACAAACGGAATTAACAACAGACACAGCCGCACGAGTTGACGAAAAATCGCGACAGTTACAGAAAGACGAATCAATCGAGGGTTTTTTCTAAATTGCATTCTTCAAAACAAGCATACCCCGAAGAGGTTGTGAGCAGAGGAGCTTGAATTTTAAGCCCCATCAGTTCATACTTTAAGGTGTGGTTGCCGATCCTTTCTCGAGGACGGTCTACTGGGCAGATGAGTACCTGGAGTACCTCAGCTCTGTCGATTACGATGGTCGTTTCAAAAAGCGAGAAGTGGCGACTGGCAGTTTGGTTGGTCGCTTTTGGATTTTTTCATTCCTACAACAGTGTGCCGAACACTGCATTTTTCCATGGGACTGGCTAGAGAGTTGATGATAGTATGAATTCGGCAAAAATCCACTGAAGCTTTTGGCTTAAGAATGCCTGAGGCTACGGATCTGTTGCCATTTACTCGAAACAGGCGGTTTTTATCTCCTTCCTTCCGGCGAAACAAGCAAAAGTTCAATTAGTTTTTGAAGATTTTCAGTTGATTGTTTTGTTAGAGGAAATTTAAAGAATTGTCCAAAAAAAGCTTGGCTTTTTTCCGATTTGGTGATTTTCTGCTCGCCTCTCCAAAGTAACGACCATCCATCCAGTCGGCGACTAAAACTTCTATTCCTCGCTTCAGAAAAATTGCCTAGTTTGTATGGCTGATTTCGATATTTCAGTAAGCTCGTTGCTTTGTCGAAGGTAACGCTGCGCGGGATACATTCGGACTTTTTTGTCTGGCTTTTCGGTATGTGGTCAGCATTAGCGGTGAAACAACTTTTGATAAAACTCACGCAAAAGTTTCCTTATTTAAAAAAAAAAAAAACGGTTTCGTTTTAGCTGTAGTGAAAGAGAGATTACGCAAAGCTCACAGGGAACTTTTGCTTTGTCGTCGGAAAGTTGTTTAATGACTAAACGAAATCACTTTTGCTCATTTGTTCATCCTTACCGTCTGTCTTCCGTTGTATAAAATTGACATGTTGTATCGGGGATGAATAGGTGTGCGATATATTATGTAAAGCGATATTTACCCGAAGGGTATCCAATTTCCAGGTAAAGAGCATTGTGGAAATGTTTCACTTCGAGCGTTCACTTTTCGCTGCATCTAGTGCTGAATCAATAATGCAGTTTGATGTGCTGAGCGGTCTCGACCAAAAACCGCGACTGTTCAGCGATAGTCCCGGTCTGTCGAAAATTGACAGCATTGTCCCCTTCCACCGACAGTTTCAGCCAAACGGTTTGTTCGTTCCCTACAACTCGCACCCTTCTCAAATATTTCTGGTCTTTCAAAATTTGTATTATTTCTTTAGTGGAAATCGTGCGAATTTTCATCTGCAATGTTTTATCTGTTGTGAATCGTTTTGGCGTTTGTGCTGTTTCGTTGTTAACGCCTTAAGTATACTGTTGGACGAAAAAAACGATTGAACAATGTTCAGCTAATTACTGTTAGCTGAAAGTCGGTCGCGTACATATTCACGTCAACAAAACAATTAATGAACACTCTCGTTGCGATACTTTTTTCGAATGGCGTTAGTAACAGACTGAAAATTTACAGAGACATCAAGTTATGCACGAAGGATCATCCGAGGATCGCCTTGCCTGATAAGTAACATATAAATTCGCATAAAGTGGGCCTTTTAATACATACTGATTAAGGTTGTTACAGCGATAAACAGTGGAATTCTTAGATGTTGATTCATTTGGTGCTGCTTCTGTAAAGGGTTCTTTCAATAATCGAAATGGGCCATCACTTGCGTGTGCGCAGAACATTTAAAATACTTCGTTGCTGCTCTATAATATTCAACAGTATTTGATAAGGTGGTCATTGGTTGTCTGTGTAATTGCGTCTGTGGGTATGGACGCATCGTTGATGCGCTGTAAAAATATTCAATAAGGTGGTCATCGATGTGCCAGTTTATGATTAGTTGTTGAATCTTTTCCAGTTCCGCATCCGTGCTCAGTGAACAATGGCGATTGCGATCACTTTTGTCTGGTCGCATACGAAACTTCTTGGGACTCAAAGCTGTTCAGAAATATCACCAAGGGGGTGGCGAAATGTGTTTGCGAGGAGGGTTATCGTAGTATGGATGGCAGCAAATGCATCGCGGGCACTGAAAAGTACGTTTTTTTCAAACCTCAGTTCGGCTCAGAATAAGGAGTCATCTATAGAGTGCGATCAATTCGATCACCTTAATGATCGATATGTTTTTGGTTTTTTCGATTATACTGGAAGGAGGATTAAATATGAGAAAGTAATGGTCACGTGTAAGGCTTGCATACTGCAAGGGAGGGGGTGAGGGGAGAGGAGTGATGAGGGGAAGGATTTCGTAGAGTGAAAGAGGCGCCTTCTTTCTCCACCCTTTCCTCCGCGTCTCTCCCTCCTTCCATTCCGTACAGAAAGCTGTAGGTTCCCCTCTCACCCGCAGTTTTCCATCCAGAGGTAAATTTTTTCTTGATAACTTTCTTGAAAGTCTCCTAAATTTCCTCTTCTGTCCTGTATTTGTCGACCTATGAACTGCGAGTATCTGCTCAAAAATCCCTAAATTTGCGAGCGTATGGGCATCCTATACCCTATTCCTAATGGGGGGAGGGGGTTGTTCATTCATAATTCGCATAGATGCTTTTGTTACATAACACAGAAGAACATCAGTCACATGTACCGCCAGTTTTTATAGCACAGACAGTTTTCATTAACGCATAACCATTTACCGAAGTCATTTACGCAGAAAACGGTAATAGAACGTCGGGAGCATCCTTGTGACTGACTGTCGGCCAATGCTGTGCTGCAGGCCGTTGGTCAACGCGGTGCTGTTGTTGACATTTGGCCGGTCTGTTGCTGTCGATCCTTGCAGCTGGCCGGTAGTCGATCTCCAACTACCGATACTCCGTAGCACGGGAGATGCGAAATGAATGAGCGTGTGGGTGTCTCCCACAACAGAGTATATGAAACGGGAATGAATATGAATGAAAAGAAAGCAGAACGGGGTGTTCAAGGTTGGGCGAGCAAAGAGTCGGAGATTTTTATGGTATGAGATCTGAGTAGGCCATGACAGGAGAAGAGAAGCGACAGAGAATAACGGATAGAGGAAGCCGTTCTGGCGATAAGAAATTAAAGGCTTTCTATGTCAAGATGAGGGATAAACGTCTTCCTGTTTTTTTTGGGAGGAGGGGGGGGGAGGTGGAGGAATTCGAAAGGAGGGAGGCCAGTTGTAGTCGTGAGTGCATAATTAACCCACGTTCGCCCACTGGAAGTGTTATACGGAATACACTGGTCCCTATGCAACGGATACTGGCAATTTGTCAACATGATTCTCTGTTGGTGGGAGTGGGATTAAGAGGGCGCGGATACTGAGGTAATGTTGGATCTCTTTTTGTTCTCTGTGTATCAAATTCGTGCCGTAAAATTGTGTCATCCACAAGATAAGTGTATGCCCTGTTTCCTATCTGGGTTACGGGAAGGGAAATTTCGTTTCTGGTTGCAATGATTTACCTCTGACGGTTGGCGGGTTCTCGAAAAATGTTGCAATGAGTGCCGAAAGGTCTTTGGCAAATTACAGTGAAAAATCTGTGTCATGGTCCAATAATGTAGAGTATTTCTACAAATATGTTAACGCAAAGGTGAAGAGAAAAGGTGATATTATTGCGTTAAGTAGTATGGGCACCATTGTTAGTGATGATGTCGCGAAGGCCAAGTTGTTTGTCGGAATATTTCTGAAGTGTTTTCAAAGATGACAGTAATGTGATGCCTTTCTTTGACGTCTGAACAACAGTGACTGTTGAAGAAATTCTCACTGATCCTGCCATCAGTGGTAGCGCTTCAGATCTGTTCATGATAAATTATCTTCTACTCCTCATGGCGTGCCTTCTTGTGTCTTGAAACGGGTCTCTGAAGGTGTTTGTTCCCTGTCACTTATTTTTAGGTCCTCTCTTAAAACTTCCTCGTTTATTTCCTCATTGAAAAACTCCAATAGTCATTGATCGAGAAGCTGATGATTAACGAGATTTCCAATTATAGACCAATTTCCATAACATCGTCGTTGCCCGAAGCCATGGAGGTGATTATTCGGGATTCTGTTTATAAGCATTTCATTTGAAACAGTTTATTCAGCGCAAAGGAGTTAGGTTTCCTGAAAGGAAGGTCAACAGTTTCCAAGTTGTTGAGCCGCTGCGATGAATGGGTTTTGGCACTGAATGATCAAACCCAGATTGATGTTGAATAGATCGATTGCATTAAAGGCTGAATTCGATACCGTGAGCAGCGAAATAGTTCTATTTATGCTGCCCTGTTACGGGTTATTAGGAAACGTCCCAAACTGGATTCATTGCTTCCTTAGCGGCCGAAACCTTCGAACTGAAGTGAGTAAATCCTTCGCCCTCTAATGCGGCATCGTTAGTGGTGCTCTGCTAACTACCCTACTTTCCCTGCGTTATTTCTATTGTACCTGAAATACGTCACAAATGGCTTGACGACTACTTGCTAATTTGCTGATGAACCGAAGATTTATAGACCGCTCGGAGATCCGCTTTTAAATTTTAAAGTGCTTCAGTATGACTCAGATCATCACGTCCGGTGGCCTAATGCTTGGCAAATGGGTATTAATAGCGGAAAATGTCGGTTGTTGCAGCTTGAAATTTAAGCTTGAATGCCTACTACGAATATCGAGTGGACGAAGCTTCCTACTGGAAGCTTCGTCCAAGATTTGAGAGTGTTCGTTGATGAATCTTTACACTAGAAGAGTCATGGTGAGTTCGTGAGATGTCGAGCGTTTAGGGTGGCTAATTGTATTCTACGGGTAATTCGGTGCAGCTTCATCGGACATTACCTATTGTCGTCCTCTTCTTCACTGTGGTTCTTCGATTTGATCGCCCTTTTTCGAAGTCGGAAAAATAAATGCTAATAAGTTTCGCGGGAGTAGTATTTCGACAGATTGTTAACAGCTACTCTAATATTGCAATTGATTTAATGTCTCCTTATTCCGATCGACTTATTCTGTCATGTACATGCTCATAGCCTTCAGTTGTTTCCGTAAGTCTCAGCCACAAACGCTCCAACGTTCTGCTCACCGGATGGGTTTCCCATATATGGAAGTAATTCTAGTGTGAAACCTTTTCGAATTTTCACTGACCAAAATACAACTACCTCGTCGCCTCATATTCTTCGACAACTTTTCAAACGATAACTCGGTGAGGGATCACCTGGAATTTATTTTCGGTCTAGCTCGCTTTCCGACAAATCCCTGTCTGACTTTTTCACCCAGCTCATTTTCTAACCAAATCGTTTCGCTGTTTCGGTTATACAACAGTGTCTTCGTCGGCAGTGTGTCTTCAACAACTCCGTTAGTCATAATTTTTTCAAACCTTGGCAAGTCTGTGTCTTTATGGATCCTTGTTCGTAGCAGAAATTCATATAGAGTAATTCTTGGTTAATCTGTGGTCATTAAAATGCTTTGCTTTGTAGAGATGGACCTACTCTCATTTTCGGGCGCACGAAGCCGGGTAGCATAGCAGCTTTGTCGATTCCGTCGATCATAGCTGACTGGCCATTTCCTTCGAACAAGGAAGTCCCAAAGCAACAGAATATGTCGCTTGTCAGGGCCGTTGGTAAGTCGTTTATGGAATCTCCTTAAACAGTTGATTTCGCATAGCACCTTTTTTTGTTCACACCACCATGTATCCGCTTTATAAGGTTGTTGTAAAAATAGCGTGAATTCGAAGAAAAAGAATTCACTGCTAGCTTCATGGCACCAAGAGGAGAATTTCTGATCGCAGCTTTCGAGCTAGTTAACGGGCCAAATAGTTAGCATCTTCTGACGAATTTCGCTAATCACCTTTTGGTTTGTTCGTGTATCTGAGGTGGTATATTTGCGGGCTGCTGAGAATCGGTATTGGTTTACGAATAAAGTGTAGCGCTGCAGAATTTAGTTTTTGAATTGGCATACTGATCTCATCAAACCAAAATGTTGAACGTAACTATGATGATTTTTCCACTATTTAGTGACTGTTTTAAAAGAAATTTTTTAAAATTTCTTTTAAATTTGTTCCCTCCATTTTAGCAAAGGAGCTTCATGATCGTCTCAGCAGTTTGGATGTAATTTTAGTAAAGTAAACATGCAGTGAATGCATGGGGGAACCGTGTTTCGTTTCAGGCATGCTTCCCATACGTAAACTGAAGCGACTAACAGCGATAGCGGTTGACGCTCACAACCAAACGATCTACTTCAGCGACACGCGCAACTTTACAATCTACAAACGTCACATCTATTCAGACAACATGGAGACGCTTGTGGACAGCGGTTCGTTCCCTACCTATTCGATTTAATCCCTGAATCTTTAGGCTCACTAAAATTTTTTTCTGGCTCACTTTATACAGTTTCATCAGATTTCAGTAATGTTGGTTTGGCCTTTGTAAGTTTGCTCGTGTTTTTATCTATGTCCCAGGTTCGTTTTTTTTTCTCGAGAAAAAATTGTTCCTTTAGACGTTAGCAACAGCACTTTTTCTGTCAGCGTTTGAGTTATGTTGAGTATAGATGAAATTACGTTTTCAGGAGGTTTTTCGCCAGTCGGTATCAATGGAGGCAGTGGTCGTTGCAATAATAATGAAACAGTGTTATGTTGAGTGCGTTATTTTACAGGCGTAAGTGACTGCGAGGGACTTGCAATTGATTGGACGACTGGCAATTTGTACCTTTCGGATCGAGGCCACCGTCAGATTGCGGTCATCAGTGTACGCAGACCGAGCCTGATGAAGGTGATCATCAAGGGAAACGTTTCGAATCCACGAGGAATGGCTGTTCATCCAGTGAAAGCGTGTGTTCTTTTTTTCTGCGTTGTTGTTAAGCGTTTTAAGGCAGTGATGTACACAGTTCCTATAGGTAGGCAAAGCTTCGCTTTGCGCTCCAAGGAGAATGGAAATCTCAGCTCCTGTTTCGACCTCCTGCAGAGTCAGACTCCGGCTCCTCCGCGCTGATTCCAGAATTTGGAAAAGCCTAACTCCGGCTTTCGGCACAGTTCTATGCCTGTGGCTGTGACTCAGGCATTTCAGAAATTTGACTCGGAGTGCCGCATCGGCGCTGCGATTCTGGGAAGCCTATCCACGGCTCCCAATTTTTCAGGGTTTGACACCGACTGTAACTCCTACTCGAGCTCTGGGTCAGATCTTCAAGAAGGCATGGCTTTGTCCTGACCCTGAAACAAAAAAATTGTGTCCGACCTCTCTTTCCAAAGGAGCCTGTCATCGGCTTCTCCTCGGTGCTTCGAAAAGACCTAGTTCCAGCACTGGCTATCTACTTCAAAGAGCATAGCTCAGGTTTCGACTCAGTCTTTTAATTCCTGACTTTGGCTCCAGCTGTCAGTTTCCGAGAACCGTGGTACGGAATCCCAACTTCCGAAAACCATAACTCCTTCTCCAGCTCTAACTTCTAACTTCGAAAACTCGGACTGCTGTCTCGGCTGCGCATTTTGGCGTGATTGGATTCCTACTGAGCGCCCCGAACAATCTAGCTTCAACTGTGGCCTCCACCCTAGCCCCAAACTAAATTGAGACTCCGGCTGTGGCTGCAGCTTCCATGATTGCCTGGCTCTGGTTCCAGGTGTAAGTGTGCGCTTTGAAGAATACGGCTGTGGGCTTTGCAAAATCTAGCTTTAGTTCCGGCTTGGGCTCTATTCTTTTGAATAACTTGGTTCTGGTTCTGGGCTTCAGGGTGGCTGAGCTGCGACTCAAGCTGCGGAGTTGTTCCTATCTAGGAAAAAAAACGCCGTTCTGGGATCGAAGAACCTTGGAGAACACAATTTCGGTTTTTTTTTTTCACAGAAACTGATAGTAAAATTTTTAGGGATCCAGAAGCTTTGCAGCACTGTTTGAAATGCTTACGAGTTCGGTGCTGCAATTGGTTTGATATATGCTCATTACTTCAGCGCAGAAAAGCGCGAATGCGCCAGGGAACACGATTAATGTGCAGCATTATTTGATCCTATTGTACGCCTTCGCTCGGTGTCTTTAATTGACGTCCCGTTCTGATACGCACAGGAACCAAACCGTTCACTCTTTTTTTGGTGCGGGGGGGGGGGGGGGGATTTTTTTTTCGTT
>JPKZ01001211.1:129554-154298 GCA_000803305.1 Toxocara canis | reverse complement strand
CAACCCTTTCGTTTTTTTTGGGGGGGGGGGGGGGGGGGAGAATTTTTTCGCCGTTTCGACTGTCCTTGTCTGTCACAAAAGTATTTCAGTATCCTATATTTCGATTCGCTAAGTTCACGTTTCAGGCTTTTTTTATCCATCGATGCGTTGTTTTTGGAGGTTTATTCCACATGTTGTTTCCGATAAGAATCGTTTATGAAAACCCATTTATTCTGAATAAAACTCATTGTTGTTAAGTTACGGCAAACCATGCACGATTAATTCTCTTGGAGTAACGTCAACCACTTGGATCTTTACCGCAGTCATTATAGATATTTGTTTTTCGCTGATTGGATGGATGCGCCATCAACAAGAGGTCCAGGAGCTGGTGCAAAGATCGAGCGCACTAAACTGGACGGCTCCGACAGGAAGGTTCTCATCAGCAAGGACATTCATTGGCCAAACGGCCTCGCCGTTGACCACGACAGTGAGTGGCTGTACTGGTGCGATGCCTATTACGACAGAATCGAGAGAATACGCTTCAATGGCGCCGATCGTCAGGTAGCCGTTCTCTGGTCTTTATGTCCATATCACCATCAATAATATGCCATCGCTATCGCCAACTGGTTCGTTATGCACGGTACGTTGAAGGAGCATTCTCATGAACTGTTTTAATGAAAAGTATGGTAACTGCGGGTCAGGTCTGCGCCACGGGGGCCGCAATCAAAGAACCCTCCGGCTTCTTTTTTCCTGCAGAGAGCCTACCAGAAAAGAGTGGAGGGGCAGCGCGAAGGATTCTAAGGGAAGTTTCTTACAGAAGAACTCATCGCGTGGAGAATTGCTCGTGGAAAACCTCAAGTAAATGAACGTGTAAATATAAATATATACAAATATTTGGATTACATGTGTGGATTTTAGGGTTTCGCAACGGTTAGTTGCCTCATGCAACCAATTTAAATGTCTTTTCAAGATACTAGGACGGCGATCGTACCGGCCGGGTCCCATTCGCCGTCGTCCCTGTTGTGACTGGTGTAGTTGTGTTTGGTATAAAAATCTATTCTTTTTGCTTAATCATAAGCACCTCATAAAGTGGCATGCACGCCTTTTTCTGGTGAATTCGGCTTACCAGCCAAAAAATCCGTGACGGGATTTAATAACTGATTATCTTCTCCATTAAATAAATAAGGGTCTGCAAACAGGTACCGGCTTAATTTGTTGGTTTGTGATCAGTGCCAAATTTACATGTTATTAAAATTCGAGATCTACATGCTTTTTTTGGCGCAGGGAAGTCGTTTTTTTTTGAGCTCAAGATAAAGTCGATGTCGGCCATATAGCCTTTGTTAAATAAAACCGTGTTGGAATTGCTGAACACCAATGATATAGGATGTTATCGAAAAGTATTGCGGAAGTGGCTGGTCAAAAAATTCTAATGCAAAGACGTAACTTTGCAGTTACGCCGACGTGGCCCTTTCAGGCAAATCTATATACGTTGTAGGTGGTTATTGATGGGAATGCGTTGAATCATCCTTATGGGCTAGCCGTATATGGTTCATTCGTATTCTGGAGCGAGTTCCTCGATTCAGAGATAAAGTGCATCCGTGTGGGCGAACGCGGTCTTATCGGACGTAGTCGCGTCGTTTACAGCGATAAATCCTCACTCTTTGAGCTGCATGTATACGATCCAGAGGCACAAACACGTTTGTATCTCCGAATTTATTCATTACAATCTTTAAAACGCATCAGTTAAAAGTCGTGGCTTTCTTTTGCAGAGCTTTACCGCATGAGCGCAATTTATCAGTTGTGTAAAGCGGCTCATAAATAGAATGGAATTGTTTTCACAATTTCGACGTTGATTCGTCAGCTATCACTTCATTCTTCGAAAGATAACTCCCTTTATCTCCGAATTTATTCATTACAATCTTTAAAACGCATCAGTTAAAAGTCGTGGCTTTCTTTTGCAGAGCTTTACCGCATGAGCGCAATTTATCAGTTGTGTAAAGCGGCTCATAAATAGAATGGAATTGTTTTCACAATTTCGACGTTGATTCGTCAACTTCATTCTTCGAAAGATAACTCCCTTATATAGAAGGCCAATGGAAATCTTTGGTCATCTTTGCTATCTTTCATTGACGGCATTCCACACGCGGCTTTCTTTTTTCAGAGGTGACAGCGTGTTCACAGTCGAATGGAGGCTGTGAACATTTTTGCTTTGCGTCTGCTTGCAAAGGTTTAGTGGGATGCGAACCTGCCCGTTGTGCTTGTGCTGATGGCTTCAGCGTCGATTCGGCAGATAGGAGTAAATGCATTGGTGAGGGTTTGTTTGGCTAATTTGTTTACGTATAAGAAATGAATGCCTCTTTCATCCATTCATGCTGACTAGCTCGTTCATTTTTGCGTGGTAACTTCTTCATTTTTGGGATGTTGATTACCCGTCACGCTTTTCGCCGGAACTGAATTCGTTTTTGAGTTGGCAATTTTCAGCCCTGATTCTGTAGTTGATCAGTCTGTTATGTGGTTCTGAAATGAAGTTTCACTTTAAGTTTTGGAAGCTGGGCAGCATGCCGTGAAAAATAATCTTTGATGGAAACTGTGCCTCTCGAAGTTTTAAAATAAATCGCTTCTTTGAATTTACATCTTATGAGTTATATGGTGTGGTTTCAAACCTAAATTGGGCCACACGCTTTAATATCCTATAATTCTATTCAAGTCATATCTTATAATGTTCAAGAATGTTTGCTGGTGCGAAAGGCGTAATTCATGCATGTTTAAATGGCAAGCCAGAGATGCATCCGTGGTGGTATTTGGCAAGCGCAACAATCTTTACGGTTCCATTCTGAAGTGCATGACAAATAATTTGGTAGGGAGAGTAAGTCAGACGAAAAACTCTGTCCGTATTCGACTCCTTAGGCTCAAGTCTGTGCCCATAGAGTGCCTAACATTGTATTCGACAGTTTGCTTTGGAAATAGTCTAGTATGTAATTTGTCGGATCAGAAATAGGAAGTTCCCGGAATACGAGCGAAGAAATTTTATGGAAATGCGAGCGATGAACGAAGGCATCTTTGTCATCCGGAACAAGTTGTTTGACCGGCACATTTTTTGTGCGACGGGCGACGATTTGCTGAAAAGCTGTTGTTTTTATCGTCTATCGAGCAACAAATGTTTGCGAATTTCGAGCGTGTTTGCATCTTCCTTCGGATTTTGATGCATTTATGAAACAGATTTGACCGTTTCAAACCGGCTCGCGAAACGAGCATGTCGTGTCAGCCACCTGGCTCGCTTTACGACTTTTTAAGTTAACCGGAGTTTTAGCTGATCCACGAAACGCTTCGCGTTGTGATAGCTCAGAATTTGAATGTTTGCGCAACAAGAAGTGCGTCGGGCGTGGTTATCTCTGCGACGGAGATGATGACTGCGGTGACGGTTCGGATGAAGGAGAAATAGCTTGCGGTCAGTTGTTTTACTTTCAGCCTATTTTTATGGTCGCGTTGCTCAACGTGAGTATAGTTTGGCGCATAAATAATTTTCTAGGTTGGAAAGTGCATGATTTTCTGATTTTTGATGGTAATACTGAGCAGAAGGTAGCAAAGCAAGAAGTCTTTTTTTAAAGTAGAAAGAGGCGATTCAGCAAAAGATCCGGAGAAAGAACTAGAATTTGATGAAAAAACGAAACAAGACGAAAGGCGGTTATTTAACATGGAATTTGCGTGTATCTCTTTGTTGAATTCGTGCGTGGAGTGCCTGGAATGATTTTTGTGTGTTCTGCAAAATATTCAACAAGACAAACGCTCCTTTACTCTCAAGGACTGCATTACTTCTACCAGAATAATCCGCCTACTCAAGGGCTGTTTCAGTGAGCCGCCGATTTCAACAGTTGAGTGTCTTTGCACTTCGTAGACTTTATTATTTTATGAAAACGAGCATGTGCAGTTGGCTTATCTAAATAATTGCAGTTGTTTTGTTGCAGCTAAACGTACTGTCAAGCATTTTGTGCCCCGTTTAATCCTCTTCAAACAGATCGCTGTACATCTCGGGTACACAGTGATTTGTTAAACGGCAACGCTTTGGCGCTGACGAATCTTTAAAGTTGCTTACATGTGCCGTCAACGTATTATTGCATACAATGTGTAGTCGTCTAATTGCAAACTGAATTTTCTGTTTCAGCCGACTTCAAATGTCCGGTGCCCGGTCAGTTTAGATGCAAATCGAATCAATGTATCGAACAGAGTTGGGTTTGTGATGGCGATCCTGATTGCAGCTCACAGGATGACGAAGATGAAGAACTCTGTCGAGGTATTTCATTTCTTCCCTTGTCCATTGTTACTAAAGAGCGCGTTTACCAGTCACCTGTGAAATGTGCTTTCCATTCTTATGTGGCAGAATCGACTAATATGTCCAGTATCTTTTAAAGGTGGGCTGCGAAGTTGCACCTCATTGGAACTTCATGAATGTGCTGCTGCCTCGATAATTCATTGTCAACAATGAAAGATTATTTCGTGTGAGCGATTGCGGTGATGAACTGTTGACCCTGTGGATTTATTGGGCTTGTAAATCTATGGATAATGGGAAGCAGACGCAATCAGATTTGACCAGATGCTTCATTAATGCTGTATATGGTAATTAACATTTCTGACTACGGTGCATGTCAAACGGGAATAGCCTAATGGAAATTCAATGCCCAGGGATTCTTCATTTTTTACACACCTGGTTTTTTACTTGACGATAGCTCATAGATAACTCATTTATAGACGTATCCATGATTTTCAGGAAAGTCAACATGCAGAGGGAAGAAGTTTGAGTGTAAGAAGTCAAAAAAGTGTTTGCCTTTATCGATGAGATGTGATGGCGAATACGATTGTGGTGAGGGAGACGAGTCGGATGAAGATGAATGTGGTAGGTATAACAACAGAATTTGCTTGACAAGTTGGTTTCTGTAGAGGGATAAAACAAGCGTTCATTATGCAGCTTTATGTAACTGGTTTTGCTAACTGTGCTATGGGGCTGAAACTGTTTTTTTTTTTGTTATTTCCCAATTTTTTGCACTTTTTTGTCCATTTGATGAATGTGTTTTTTAGTCGCCGATAACTGCAGAATTGTTTGCAGTTAACGACATCCGCATTTCTTCGCTGTCATCGTCGTCCAGATAGTTGCATTCATAAGTGGTTGTTATCGTTTTTGCTGCGCTGTGCTGGAGTCTTCCGAGTTAAGATAGCTCAAGCTGTACGCAGATGGTCTTCTTGAGAACTAAAAAAGCAGGATACAGTAAACACAGTGAGCGTGCCATAAGCTAGATGAAGACAAGAATTATTTGCAGCTGAAATCACTCACCATTCTCACAAATGGATAACTTCGCCTCTTGACAAAGAATTAAAAGAAACTTAACTTTTCCTTCCCGCATGAATCGCTTGGTCACCTTCACTGCTGTTCGTTTATTTTTGAAAATTTTAGTTTAGTTTTAAATGATTGTCCCGATCTGTTTCGGTTAGCTTCTGCGCATCAAATATCGCGAAATCTGCAGTCGAGGATTAAAAATACATTCTGTTTGTTAATTGGCAGTTCATGTTTAAAACATGTCCGTTCGTTATGTTCACCATCATAAGTAGAATCAGCGAGTGAAGAAAATAAAGCGAAAGGAGCAAGGCAGGAATACAAATGATCAAATGATGGAAGGGAACTAGGAGCTTCTCCACAGAGTTTGAACTGGGCAAAATCTTCAAACTTTTGGTCTAAGCTTTTGGAACAAAGAAATGCATAAAACTTCAGCCATTATTGAACAGTAACGATTCATAAGTAAAATTCACCTTAATGAATAAGCTTTTTCTGTTTGTTTCCCATGATTTCACATTTTTCTCATCACATTCCCTTCACAACGCCAGGCCCATGCGCCACCATTTCTGGTAGTACGAGTACTACGACTGGCAAATGTAAATGACTGGCATGCGAAGGGGGCGCAAATTGTTTTCCTGGTTGGTCATTCATAGTCAAGCGCATAAATGTCGAACCACACTTGTAGAGGCAACCGAAAAAGATGAATGCGGCGTGGCGCAGTTTCACTGCCTCAATGGGAAATGCATCGCTGCTTCATACGTTTGTGACGGTGCTGCTGATTGTCGCGACGGCTCGGACGAACGGCATTGCCACCAGGTAATTTTCGAATTGAGCTTATTTTTAGATGGCAGTTGTGAATTTCTAAACATGCCTATTCTCAATTCACTAATCATATAACGTTTCTTCTCAAGCTGCCTTTTCTTTAAAAATTTCTAGGAAATTCCAGCTTACGCTGTAATCTTTAATTGTTTCTGTTGTAATAATTTTTATCAGTTAACCGCTTCATGTAGTCAAGTTACGGTAGTTCCTACCTAAGGTTCATGAACAGATACCCTGTAATGTCCTACATGGTATGTCTTTTGATCTTCGTTGACGTAGTGATAACATAAAACTCGATTTATTATCTGAAATACAAAGCTGTTAATTTGTTCCGAGTCGATTGGCAATTCAGGGTTGTCTGCCAGGACTGGAGTTTCGTTGTGGTCCCGGACTACCGTGTTTGAGCACGGCTTTGCTCTGTGATGGAGTGGCCGACTGCGATGATGGATCCGATGAGAACAACGACACTTGTCGTAAGTGTAACTCATATCCCCATTTCTTTTTGCTGCAACAAATACACGGAAAAGCACATAGAGTATATTGTAGAGGCAGTGCGCATGTGAGGGAAACGGGAACATTGAGGAAAACATTAAGAATTTAAGCGGCTGCTGCTGATTGACAAGACTGCCTCCGTCTACTCTGCACTACAATCTTCTCAAAATTGTGTTGGTATTTTGGAGTACATTTTCGACATGCAGGTGTAATTTGTCGCGTCACTTATGAATTGTTAATCCCGGACCGTTTATTTCAAACTTATGACGTTTTATTACATGAGCATCAAATAGAACCCAATATCTGAAAAGCTGAATTATATGTCGAGAATCTTTGCTAAAAGGTTATTGACGGAATTTTGGTTTGCCCTACAGTTTCCAGTAGAAACCTTCTTATAAAAACACGTCCTTCCTCAAGATTGTCCACTTCTTTCTTATCTGGCCTTCGTTTTCAACAGTCAAAAGTCAATATGCTTCGTAAATCTAAACGCCTTGTGAAAAATAAGAAACACAGCTTAATAAATTGTAAATTCGCTGTCGTTTCGCTGATTTCCGATAGGTTCTAAAGTAATTTGTAGCCTGGATTAAGCTCTCTGAGATAGGGAACTGTAACTGCCGAGGATTTGTGAGAAGTGATACAGCAGTCAAGTTTTGCGAAATAATTCTTTGTGGAGCCAACTCGTATTGCATCACACCTCGTCATTCTAAAAAATTTTCCAAAGCAGCTTTTCGTATGAATTTCAGTGGAACGAGAGAGTAGATTTGTGCTGAAATGTTTTGTTCGGATTGTTTTGCTTTTCAGCTTCGCCGCTGAAGCATCATGAGTGTCCATCTGTGAATCAGTTCAAGTGCACGGGTTCTGATCAGTGCATTCGTAAATCGTTTCGTTGTGATGGACAACGAGATTGCTATGACGGATCAGATGAAAAAGGCTGTGGTGTGTACTATTTTGTGGCAGTTATTCTTCCATATTCCATGACAAAGTTCTCATCGTGCGCAGGATGAGGCTGCATGTACTTGAAAACTTCTTATATTAAGTTACACAGCCAATCTTTTCGGAATAAAACTTGGAAATTTCCATGTTGAGGTGCATAGCCGTCTTAAATAGAAATCTAAGAGTTACACGACAGGAAGTGCAATGAAAATGAGCACGCCAGCAGCATATGCACAGAAGGGTGTCCAAAGCGAAATTTTCATATCCAGTGAACTGTTTTGTCCACTGATCGGGCGGGTGGAGTTCGCAAATCGCAGCACAGTTAGTCATAATTGAAATGAGACGAATCTTTGTTCATGTTGCTCACATTGTTCATATTACTTGCTCATGTTAAAATTTTGGATCGAAATTTTGCGTATTCTGAACAAACCATATTGACAGAAGTAGCAAATCGCTTAGGCACGTGCGACTGATCCTGCCTGTTTCGCAAGCGCTAAATTTTTTTGTATCCCGTTTTCTTACACATACGTATGGCATGCACCCAGAGTTTTCGATCGACTACAGCCACACTTGTCTAATTGCGAAGTCATGAATTTTCTTAAAGAAATTTACTCAACTGTTTCAGTGTTATATCGTTTTAGTTTTCAGGTAATCGTACTTGTGCGACTTCCAGTGAATATTTATGTGCTGACAAAAGTCGATGTATTCCAATAAAGTTTCGTTGCGATGGACATCGTGATTGCGAGGACGGATCAGATGAAAAACATTGCGGTACCAGTCGTCGTCTTTGTTTTCTCTGAAATGCCAGTGCTGTCGAATTCCAATTAAGTAGCTCAGCAGTTTAGTTAGTTCCACTCTTGCATGGGTTTCCTCACATCCATGTTATTCAGTAGGATAGTTGGTTAGCGGCATGGTAATCGTTTGTTTAATTGCAGGTGTCCACTTTTCTTTCAGCGATACTTGAATCATTGTTTAGCATAGTCAATTCCATCCCTGACATTTCTACTGTGTGTCATTACTGCATAGTGATGACAGCGACGACTGTCTAAAAAATCAGTTCTTTTGAAAATTTCAGTGGAGTCTTTAGAAACCTTTGGCGTTCTGCGTTCTGCGTTCTGCGCGTTCCGGCTTTCGATGCCCATGGAATTCCCAGTGCTCCGCTGACATTTCCGGTGCCATACCGAAAATTTTCGATCCAACGTTTTTGGGAAACCCTGAAGTGTGCTTTCCATACGCTTTGACAAATTTGCAGTTTGCAGAGTACAGCCTGACGACACAGGTGTGACAACGTCATGCCTGTGCTTATGTTTAGGTGCACGTCTGTCTATTCGTTAATTTCATTTCGAGGACCGCTGAAGCTTGAGTTACTAAACTTGGTCGGCATAATGTGCACGCACCGTAATACACCTTCCATACGCAGTTTCAAATCAAACCTGTGGTCCCTGGGTGAGTTATGCCCCTTTAAAAAGGTTGGAAATTTTGAATGTGTATATCGATCGACGGGGCGAAGATCTGTCTTATCCAGTCGCAGAAAAACGGATCTCCAGTACAAGACTTGTACAAGCAGTCGGGTATTTCAGTTCTCGTCTTTTGCCGACTGTTAATGAAGCCGGTTTATCTAGTAGGTGTCTGCAAAGCTCACGTCCTTTTAGCCTCCTAACACCCGCCTTCGCTTGATATATTGCTGTGCCAAATGCTGTCGTTATGATCGATCTGTTTGCTACGCATCACATCCGTCTAGAGCAAATTCATGATTTCTTTTCATTAGCGTCTACTCCTTCATGTTTCTGCAGGATAAATTTGAAATTTTTTAACCTTGTAACGTGGAGGCAGTGCTACAGTCGAAAATATTGGACGTTCAAGGCGTTGGAGAGAAGAAAGGGTTCACCTAGAATTCAATGTTTCCTCAAACTCCTGCTTCAATATTTCGCATTGTTTGGGGAACTAAGAAACATAGACCACGAAAATTGGGGAATGTGCTTAGCTATGTTCGCGGCACTGTGACGTAGGGCATGCATATCTTCGGAAAATCTAATGAACTATATCGAGCCGAAATTGGTTATTCGGTGAATGCAAGAGTTTTAGCTCAGTGCTTTCTCATTTTCCTTCTGATTTTATAGGTAGTCTTCTCAACTATTAAGACCGTAAAAAAGCGTAAAACAGTTTTTTTGATAATCAAAAATTCCATGAAAGTTTTTTTCATTTTCACCGTCTTCCAAGGTCATACGCAGATGTCACAAGTCCCATGCCACAGATGGTTGCAGTTGTCTTTAAAGTTTAATAATAGTTAATGCGAAATAAAATTCCAGCACCACGAAGAGCTGTTAATGCTGGTCGTTGTTTGTCGCCATATTTTCTGTGCTCGAACGATCCGCGCAACACCTGTTTGCCACCGGAGGCCGTATGTGACCACATTGTTGACTGCCCGATGGGTGATGATGAGGGTTTTCTTTGTGATGAAAGGTGCGAATTCTAAAATGTCAGATGTAGCTTCACTCTCCTTCCGTAATTACCAGCTGTATATGCACATTTTGCGTTGCTTTTTCATAGCTTATTCTATTTTTAATGTCTTTGTTTTAACACAATATTTGCTGTTAGCGTTTCATGCTGCGTATCTCAGACTCAACGAAGGATGTGTGTGACGGCAAGTGAAAGCACTTCTGGCAAGTGGAGATCAGATTCACGACATTACATTTTTCGGGCAAATGCTTCTCGAAAAGTCGATCCCACATTGTGGACAACATTTTCATTGACCACCACATCCCGTATTTATCATTATGCTTGAGCGTGCGTTTGTGCTTGTGTTTGAAAGTCAGATATTAAGCTTGAATTTAATGCATATTCATTTTCTTTTTTCACTAAGAGGCGTTCACAACTGTACAACAGTCGCTGCTCATCACAGCGCTGTGCATATGTACCCTTCGTAAGGTACGGTTTAACTTTTTCAGTAGTCTTTTATAATGGTTTTGATCGCATGGCAGCAGTTAACGTGCTGCAGTTTGGCTGGGGCCAATTTTGCCGAAGTATAATTGGCTTGTTTAGCGGGAAGTCGTGCTGCGTGATTCGTGCCAGTGGTGCAGATGCTGTTGTTGCGCAAGTTATGAACGTTCTTTCATCGCTGTAGCGTTGCTGGCACCAGTCATTTTTTGCGAGTATTGAATTGATTGTTTAATTAATATACGGGACATTCAGAATGGCGTGAAAATCATGCAACTGCTCAAATAAGTAACTATGGTATGGAATTCATGCTGCTGGTTTGATGACGCACTAATTTTTATGCTTGATTCTCTTGAAAATGGTGGTGCTTGAGTTAATTTTACATAATGGTGGTGCGCACTCGTGAAGAGAAGAGCTCTCGAAAGGCATCTCGATGAGGCTGTACGTAACTTCCTCAGCAGAGACTCAAGTTTACTAGTGATTCGTAAACTTGCTGTTCATCTGTCATCATATTTTGCCATCATTCAAATTGCCACATCAAACGTTCTTCTCAAGAACGGAATCGTGGTAAATATGTATATCCTTATTTGCAGCACAGGAGTACGCTAAGCTATACGAAGCCAACGTTATAGCCGTTTTTACTATTGCTGATAAGTCTCATTATTCCCTTAATGAGCAGTATCAGATGTTAACAGTATAGAAGTAGGTGTTGTAACTGTGTTAGCCAAAATTTATAGTCTTTCTCACATTGTCTTTACGTTTTAGGATGTGTTCAGAATCAGTTTGTGAGCATCTATGCTATGAACGTCCAAGCGGCTATGTTTGTGCTTGCCGTGAAGGTTTCGTGCTTGCCGACGACGGCCGGAAATGTATCAGTAAGTTATTCACTTCAGTACTTCTCTTTTGTTTTGCTGTATTTTCTAGACGTATTACATGGTCACAACAAGCAAAACGGTACTTCCTGGTAGTCACTTTGCTAGCAGTCAGCGACAATATGTTAGAGCTATTGTAAAGAAATGCGTTTTTGGTTTTTAGATGTTTGTAAAATCTTGATATTGAAAATTAATCGGAGACCTCCCGTTTTCTCATTAAGTAACTTCTGGATATTACTTGAATTTCATTCCACACGTTCAGTTCATCAGGGCGTCAACATTTTTGTTTGTTTCATGGTCCTTATTATTCTTGGCTGCTAATCGCTTCCAAAGGCTTTCGGTATTCTTTTGTTCTTCTTGCGCGTTGGATTTTTTGTTGGGCTGAGAGGATGGTGGAGCAATCATGTTTTCATTATTTCTGAGATGTTCGTTCCATTCGTCATTAATGTTACCTGCGAGATAAAGCTCGGTGATATGTTGTGCTATGAATCTTTGAAAACGCTGTCGAGTTTAGTTGTTGTTTTAGGATGCATTCTGTTAAGCTGGGGCACTGGAACGTTTATTTGTCCAATTGAATCGACTACCTTTTGTGATGTTTTTCTTTTGGCTTTTGAATGTGGAAAGTGGGGATAACTTGATGTGAATCGTCTTGCGTTTGTGATTGTTCACTTTCGTTGTTGCTCGCCTGCGGCGCCGTAGCAAATCGAAGGCATACGCATTCGTTTATGTATATGTGCATACGGCGCGCTTCTTTACGCGAGTGCTAGTTCGCACATGCGTTGGGTGTAAAATGTGTGACGTAGCGTAAACATTGGGCACGCCGTTTACAATGTGACGTTCTTTGTTTCTTATTTATTTTCGCCTTTGTTTAAGACGAAATACGATGTGAAGTTCGAAATCGTGTAAAGCTGAATAAGTTTTGTGATTTTATGTGAAACTGCCGCATTAATGAACCAGATTTGTTCAGAGAAGGATCCGTGTACTTTTGGAGCGTGCAGTCAATTATGTTGGGCACAAGGCAGCACTCGGTATTGTCACTGTGAAGCTGGCTTCGAACTTATGCATGACAAATTCACTTGTGAAAGTACAGGTTGGGTGCTTTTTCGTAATTTTTTTTTACACTTTCGTAATATCTGATTTATGAATTAAAATGTTGTCTTGCATGAAATTGTGTCTGTGGAACTTAGCTACTTAGCTACTTACAAACAGCAGTTTTGTGGTATATTACATTGTTGTTTTGCTTATGATTTTTTACTGTTTTTCATATCCCAAAAAAAAATGCTTTCATTTTTTAAGATCCTGTACCTGCCAAGATAATCTACTCAAATCGGCATGAGATTCGTCTTCTTACAATCGATTTGGAGACTTCATCTGTGCCCCTTGTTACGCATCTAAGGAACAGTATTGCGGTTGACTACTGTTACGAGAGAACAGGCGAAATTTGGCTATTTTGGACAGATATCGCCTCCGATATCATCTACAGAGGAAAACTACAAGGGCAGCGTAAGGATTCGCATCGTCGCATTCGAAGTTTGCTTGTGAAGTGGAAATGAGAAATGCTTAGATGAGAGGTTTAACTTAAGTGGTTGGATGTAAGCGGCTTAACTTGGATACGAGAGCTGATATGAATTTTGGCTTTCATAGTTATTTTATAATTTAGTGAAGCAAAGAAAATTGATGGATGTTCGAATGGGCTCTTTATTTGTGATGATGAGAAATAGATGTTCCAAAGAGTTTAAATTGGAATTTTTATGATTTTTTTCAATTTTTATTATCGTAGGAAACAATGGGGAACGTGAAAATCACTTTTAATAAAACATGACTTAAAAATTGCAGCGTAAACTTACTGAAGAAATATTTCCTTCTGTCGGTAATATTGTCTAAAATTGGTGGCGCGCAAATGTATTCACTTTCTATTTTGTGCATACATTTTAAATTTTCAGTGCTCACTGAAATTGAGCCGATTGTGTCCTATGGTATATGGACTGCTGAAGGACTTGCAGTCGACTGGCTCGCAAGAAATGTTTACTGGGTTGACAGCTGGTTGGATCAAATCGAAGTATTCCTTAAAATTTCTTTTGATATATGCTAATTATAAATTTTATAATTAGTCTACTTCAAAAGTTTTTTAAAAGATCTTTTAGCTTTTCAGACAACTCAACTGAGCATATTTCTGATCTGCCAAAAGCATTGCTGCCTTATGTGAGATATGTGGCGATTGCTTTAGATGGATGAGCTATGATGCTGAGCGCCTTTTTTTACATAAAACTTGTTCTTCTTTACCTTATTTATATACAACTATCGGAAAACAGCTCACATTTGTCGCAGTCGACGGATAAAAATGAAGAAGACTATTTTGATGATTATTTTTCTATTTGTAATATAATAGTATTAAACATTTGGAACCCAAAACGAGCGCACAGGCAGTTCCATAAGGGTTCCATGAGGTTGTGATGTTGGAGCGAAAAAAGATGTCAAGCATTCTAAATTCACTGTTGCGTTCACATCAACGAACTGGTGTTTTCATATCACCTTGATACTTTCCAGTCAACTGTCTTTCGCCTGTGGCTGTTTTGTTTCTGCACCAACAAATTTTGATACACGCAATCTTTTACGCTACTGTAATGTGAAATTGTCCTTCATCGGTCTTCGTTTCACAGTTTGGTAGTAAAGAGTTAGTTTTGCTGATCGTATATGTGCATTGCAGGTAGCAAACTTCAACGGCACTGCAAGAGCGACGGTTCTGCGTGGTCACATGAACAATTTGCGTGCATTGACACTCGATCCGAGGTTCGTCCACGTAGTTACACTCTTCAACATATTATTCACGTTTTTCTTTTACGTTTGTGATTTCATACATAGAGCTGCAATCTGATGCAATGATTGTGCGTCCAAAACTTACTTTTCACAGATCTTTGTTTTCTTTTTGCGAATGTCTAGCAGCGTTTGGCGCTCCAGAAGTACTAGAATTTGTGGGAAGCATGAATTACAGCCTAAAAATAGCTAGCAGTGGTTTCCTTCGCATCCTTCAAAGCCAAAACCAGTGCGAAATTTATTCATGCGTTTCATTCTTTTTTGCATCCTTGATGGCTAAACGTAATGCAGGACGTTTTTTTCGTTGTAAGGAGTATATACTTAACTGCGATTTTAAAATTTGTTTGTTTGATAATCAGCTGAATTATACTATGATTAGAACGCTCTCGATCATAAGGCAAATCTGTTTGTCGTCCTCTTTGTTGCTGGTGAAACTGCATAGCATATGCGACTCACATTAGCAGTCACTGAGCAACTTTGTTGCAGTATGATTTCTGTAGTGGACATTGAACTGATGTCGGCATCACTGGCAAACTCTGTTGATTTCAGCAAAGGATTAATGTTCTGGACCGACTGGGAAGAAGCGAATCCGCGCATTGAAAGAGCAACAATGGCCGGCCAAAATAGAAAAGTGCTTTTCCGGGTGCTTGAAATTGTCAACGGTGGCTGGCCAAACGGTCTTACGTGTGATTTCTCAGTTGAACGCTTATACTGGATTGACGCCAAGTATGTTTGATGTCTTTTATGTTATTTGTGGTGCGTCACTGCTTCAGTAAGTATTTGTATTCGAGGCGATTAAAGGTGAATAGGCATTGAAATGTATTTGTTTGGATCTGAATTAAGCCGCTCATTTAAACTTTGCAAAGTTTACTGAAAACTTGGAAAATATCCTGATTCAGGCGCCCATATTCGACTTGCAGTCGGCTGTCATTGTCTTGAATCAATTCGGGGACAAAAATACCCCGTAGAAAACGAATCCGAGGCCATATTTATAACGAACAAGTATGGCCGATGAGCAGTCCCATTTTCCAGCGCATATTTGCACTCCTGGCCACGATTTTTTGGGGAAACGACTGTTACAAATCAAAAGCCGTTATGTGTTGCGCACCGCAGCGATTCTTTTTAAAAAAATAGCGAAAGTTAGCGCAGTAAAAAGGAGAACATCTCGCAGCACATTGCTTGCACATTTCGCTTTGAAGAAACCGAAGTTAGCAGTTGCGCCGTTCATGAAGCGAGAAACCTTTTTACTGCAAAAGTACCTCGATATACTCCTAGATATACCACCGCTCATCGCCTGTTCTATATAGTTACTGTAGTATTCGGGGTGCACTAAAAGAAGAATAATCCTTATATTTCAACAGTTGCCTTTGCTTGTTTATTTTGTACCTCTTCAACTGCCTCAGTGAAAATCCGGCTCATGCTTCTTTTCTTTTAAATTGCACGCCTCGCTTTTGTTTTCCCACTCATTTTGCATATAATGCTTAGACGGCTGCAACACGTAATGGCTTGAGGTGAGCGGCTGAAAAATGTCTGAAATGTACCTCGAAAGCGATGATAATTTTTTTCTTTTCAGTAATTCAACCAAAATGTTGGCTCCTCGTGCGAAGCTGTTTGTTTCAGTACTCGTCTATAACGCTGCAATAGTGATATTTAATGTCAATTATTTTGAGCTTAAACGTTCAGTGCCATTTCTACTTTATTGTTGTTTTGTACGAAGCAGTTCTTACGTGAATTGGTGGTGCAGGAAACTTGGTATTGTACTCATAAAGAGTTCAATGTTTTTGTACGCTAATTTAAAGCGAAAAGGGTTAGGAGATGAAACATTTTTTATCGCATCGCTAATTCCGATCGAGTTAAAATGCAATTTCTGTTGGCTCGAACTACTGCATTTTCAGTTTGAAATTAGCCTAAAACACAATTTGTTGTGGACAGCATAGTCGTGCAATGGCGAAGTCGCAGAGTACTAACAGCAACTGAAAAGGGACGAAATGAATTTGCAGGTCAGACAGCATCCATACGATTACATATGATGGAGCAGATCATCGCGAGATTGTTCGTGATAATGCACATCTTGCTCACCCATTCGCAATTACGGTTTATGGCAATCATGTCTATTGGTCAGATTGGAGAGTCACTGCTATCATTCGAGTTTGTCTTTCACGTTTTTTTTGGACCCTTCGTTCAGTGCGTATTTTAATACTTGTTCTATTTTTAATTATTGCCTATTTGACTTTATTCATTTTCTGTTCACGTCTTATTACTTAACACTTGATAGCTCGCGTTGTTATAGCGTATTTTTTCTAAGTATTTTTTTGTTGTGTACGGTTATTCATTGGTTATTTCTATGTGTTCGTGTTTGTTAAATAATTTATTTTCAGGCAAATAAATGGAACGGCAGCTCTATTCGAATTATTGAAGGAACTTCAATGCAACCGTTTGACGTGAAAATCATTCACAGGTAAGCGAAAGTTCTCCTACGGTAACAGTTTTCGGCATATACGAAAATTTTTAGCGTAGAGTCGGAAAACATACATTCTATTTGAATTTTTGGAAATATTCGATGGCTCTTGTCATCCTCCAGTAAATCATCGAACATATGTAACGCTGCCAAATGCGGTGCGGTGACGTATCGAAAGTGGGATGATGCGAATCCCCATTATATTATTCCACATTAACAGAAAATTTTCATTGCTGGTATTGAGAAAAATTTGGCAGGAAACCAAGGTTGCAGGCGTTTTGCACCAAATTTTACGAGCATAAATTGAAGATTCTTGAAATACTGTTAGCGCAGACAGTGTAGATTTTTGATTCAAGCTGCGCCTTTTAGAAAGGGTTGTGCATTTTGTGATTTCGACGCTCTCGCAGAACAGCTACGCGCCTCATACTTTGAAATCCTGTAGCCTTTTAGCGCTTCCAACCAGCACTGCAAATGGGATGGCGATTCACTTTGTCGTTATAGTCTGCAGCATGGGGATTTTGGATGGAGAACTTCGTTCTCAAGGACTGGGCATTTCAACATAGGCGTCAGGAAGTTGTTGTAAGAGGCGGCAGGAAGAGGCGTCAGGAAGTTGTTGTAAGAGGCGGCAGGAAGTCGTTGACGGGCAGTTTAGAGGGAAGACGGTCGATTGTCGTAGGGCGTTTTTTAAAATGAGGCACTTGTTTAACCAAGAAATCCAGCTGGTTTAGGTCTATCCGTTTAAAGACAGGAGGGCAGGCGATTTGATGATTTAAAGTTGACATTAAAAATGTTGATGCACATTAGAAGAAATGAAAGTCATGAGAAATACGGGCTTAGGATTTTGACGTGTAAAGCCGTTTTTAAGTGTTTAACGTCTTTAACAAGGCATCGTCGAAAATTCCTCACTCCTATCTTCAGTGCCATCAGTAAATCTTTCAATAGAGAACGAGCTTACTGCAGATCGCGGCAGCCGCGAGGTACGAAGAATCCTTGCGAAGATAACAATGGTGGATGCTCGCACATCTGTCTCATAAATTCGCCGACGAGCCGTTTATGTGCATGCCCGCATATGATGCGCCTTGAAAGCGGGCGCAACAAGCGGAACTGCCTCCGTGAGCTTTTCAAATCAACCGTTCATCGGACAATTTTTATCTTTGTTATTCTTTGTTGATATGATAAGGAGATATTTCTTCTTGCTGTTTTCATGCAAACAAACTTTGAAAAATATTCGTGTCGCAGTGAGGATGTCTCAGATGAAAGGTGCAGTTGTAGCGAGGTGGACCATCTCAAAGTCCGTGGAGTTTTTATTTTCTGTGTTACCGTTTGAGTGAGAAGTCACGTTCTTGAAGAAGTTTGATCTTTGCTTCATTCGATATCGTTTCAGAATGCTATTTTCGGATTCCTTTGCGACTTAAAACGCGATATAGACAACAACATATCTTGCATTTTTCTAATTTGAATGTGAATGTTGACATTTAGGAGGATGCAGTTTCAAGAAGACGAATGCATTCTAGAAACGACAGTTATTAGCAATGCCGACCACACAGACCTTAGGAGGGGTTCTTCTTTGATTATTGAAAATAACTGAGTCCTTCCAACGGATTACAGTTTATGTTTTCAGCGGTGAAGCAGACGTTACTCGCCGCCACGTCGACTGCAATTCACGCCCTCGACATCGACTTTCCAAATGCTGCCGTGTTCCCAGTGATAGCTGGGAAGGATATACAGAATGTGAAGGCGATTACCGTCGACCATAACAAAGCGACGGTGTTCTGGTCAGATGACACGAAGAAGGCCATTTCGAAGGTTTATTTGAATGGTACTGGTGGCGAGGAAACCGTCGTTTGGAAAGGTTCATTTTAGCATGCTTATATTCTATTTAGGCGCTTATTAACTCTTTCTGCTAATGTGGCCAAATTGCAAACACTTCATTATACAGGATCCCGAATTAATTCTTTGTCTTTCTAGATTGCTGGTATCCCAACTGGGAAAGTTGCGACGTTTATGCTGCTTGCAAATTTTGTGACATACTTTGAATTCACTTCTTCAGGGTCTTAATATAATGTTCCAGGTTAATTTTTGGGTCGTGCGTAACCAGAATTTATGTATGATACTTCCACTTCTGCTTTTTTCCCTTTGAAGAATATTAAGATAAGGCCCAACTACCGTAATTTTCGTATTTAATCGGTTCAGCAATTAGCAGTCCGCTGACGGTACAGTCGTCGAAATTTAAGTAGTCAGTGTATTGGCATTCGATATTGAGGTTGATGCTTCAGAGGTATCGAACTGTGAGGGTCTCGCGGTGGACTCGGAAGCAGGAGTTCTCTATTTCTCAACTTATTCATCTGATGGGTCCCATTCCACCATTTCGGTGGCTACAGTCAATGGCAGTTATCGCAGAACTATAGTCGATAGTGAGACCGTGCCTTCACTGAAGAAACCACGAGGGCTTACCTTGGATATTGCTGAAGGGTAAGCCTTAAATGTATGTTTATTTGTGCTTTCCAACAAGCATATTAAATCAAAAAGGTATGATGGGCTAGTTTTGTTGTATATATAAAAGTTTTTGTAAGTCCATTTTCTTAGGATGGTTTTTTAAATGATGGATGAGGTGCATCGAAAAGGCGGCATCGGAGGAATTATTGCCATATCAGCGAGGATTCACTAAATAACGTCGCTCTTCATAATAAAACATTTCTACTGAACTTAGATAATAAATGATTTTACACAACTGAAATTCACCTGTTGATTTTCATATGGTGACAGGATACCACCGCAACTGCTCCTCTATGCCAGTAATTTTCTGAAGAACTGACTGGTCAGTCATGCGAACTTTTCACTAAATGTTTTCGTTCATCTTGCTTTTCATTTTCAGTTGATGTATTTGATTCAGGCGCATGTTTTGGCTTGATGCCGGCTATGATCCGTTTGCTTTGTTTATGGCACAAATGGATGGCGAAAAAGTGATGAGGCTTGCGCTGGGCAATGATGCGAACAGCACCTACAATGCGCATTCGTTGTGTATTGACGCACAACGTGGAATCCTCTTCTGGTCACAACCACATCGCGCAGCTATTCGAGCCCTTGAAACACGCAAAGGCGTCTACTTGGTTCGTTCACCGTTCAAGCGATTAACTCATATTAAAAGCAAATACGAGCCACGTCAAAAGTTCGCTTTAAAGTTTGTTTAATAATAATAAAAGCGTTTATTTCCTGTCGATGTAATGAGAGCTGTATATTTTCGCGTTGCCACTTGTATTGCCTCGATTACGGAAGTGTTACCGAACTGTGCGTCAAAAGTGCTTTCTTATGCGAATATATCAGAAATGATTTATAACGGTGTCAAGGGGCATTTGGATAGAACGATGAATGATCCCGGCACCATAACTGCTTTGTTCATCATCTGCTTCTGAGGCCTTGCCTTTGACATAGTTTTAAACGCCAAAAGTGTCATTTGTAATCAAAATTGACATCTTCATTCTCATGAAAACGCTCTAAGACGACTAATCATTGCAGAAATATATTTGGCATGTTGTTTTGCTCAGCACATAAATTGTATATGTTACGTGTTGTTGTTAAATGAGTATTAAGAGGCGGTATCATCTGTATAATGAAATAGCTGTAACGTTTTCAGGCACACGATATACTTTTTCCAAAAGAGGATTCAGTAGCCGTTACGCAAATCACGATTGATTCATCGGGTCCAGAGGTGCTATACTATGACTGGAAAAAAAGGGAAATATATGCGCGAATGCTGTCGGCTGACCACCGCTTCAGAGGTGAATCCATTCGACTGAGGTTTGTTCAAAAAATTTTTAAAATTCTTCCCTGATGTGCTACAGAAAATAACGATGGAAGATAGGCGATACGTACTGATACAATAAATGTGTTAAATTTTTTCACTGCTCTTGCGCAATAGTTTTGCTTCGGAAAATAATTTATATCGCGCAGAGTTTCCACTAGATTTGACTGTCGTTCAACCTGCAGCAATCGTTGACGTTAGAAAGATTTCTGTAGGGCGATCCACTGAAGTCTGGATAAATTTCTTTTTCCAGCGCGCCCTCAGCTGGTAGTTTTGTAGGCCCTTAGTTTACGAATACCGATTTTTCTGCGCTTTCATTGTGCAGCCTTGTTTCCGCTGCTTTCGAGCACAAAACAAAGTTGATGCTTCACTTCCGTTATGTGCCTGGACGTGCTCAGTTATAGTAGTTGTAACATTTACAGCACTTTCACAACGATACTGCTTTGAAATTCGACTAGTCTCTCCAGTATTCACCATTTACAGTCTAGGGTTTTGTTAACTTGCTGTTCACTTGTTGATTTTGAAGCTAATAATCTAAACAGGAGGAATATTAAGAGAGTTAGTCATCTTTTTGTCTTTATTGCGAAATTACAGATCATCCAAGCGTCTATTACGTTCGAATACATCAGATCTGGTTGCAATGACTGCCCTTGACAGGGAACTGCCACAGATGCTCAGCGGTTTGTTTCTTCACCAGCTGTTCATCTTACCAGTATAGTCGCATTTCAGTGAAGTTTCCTCGTAGAGTTCGACAGCACTATAGCCAAGAGTTCTGAAGATCTTTAAACGTGAGACGTAGACGTTATTGTTTCATCAGAAAAAAATTCGCCATTTTACAACAAATTGCTGATTTCTGTAACGCTTGTTATTTGTTAAACTGAGCCAGTTTGATAAAATCCAGTTAATCCTGGAAATCCTCTCACTGAAAGTAATCCACTTTTGCAAATTTCTTCACGTTTCCAGTTCACTCTCCATCAATGTTGATTTCATCAGCGCTCCATTGAGGTACTTGGTTTCATCAACTACCTCAATGGGGCATTAAGTTTCCCTAGAATGTGCACGCTGTTCTAGAATCGTTGAGCTTTTCTGTGAAAGAAAAAAAAATGCATTGGCTGAATCGCATGCCAGCCAGTTTTGCCTGGTATTAGCGTTCGAGCGAACTGAACGAAATTGTCTTTATTGTTTGAACAGGATATCTGCCATAAAAATTTTTTTGCACACAATCGGCTGAACCTTTTGGTATATTCTTTTCAATAATTCAGTTTGTTGCGAAATTAGAAGGCTGTTTTATCGTTGTTGAGCTGCTTCAGCTCGCTGACCGATGTATTATCATCGACATTAAACGTAATACAGTTATCAGTGCAGTCACAGTGCACTCAAGCAAGAGATGCCAGAAATTTGTGCTTGTGAGATAATGAGCGTTTCATCATTACACATTCGCAAACCCTTGTGATTCACTGATATGTTATTTTTCTGTTTTAATGTGTTGGCTTTATCTCAGAGAGCAAATGGACATGCACAGCGGGTGCTCACTTCTGTTTGCGCGACTCCTCATCAACGACGAAGCCATTTTGTGCCGCAGGCTACAAATATATTCGTGAGCGAAGCATATGTGAAGGTAGGATAGCGCCGTTCAGTATTTATTTACTAGCGAATCGCTTTGAAAGTGATCTGACTCGAAAATGCCAGCGGATCAAAATGATGTTTGGTGTACATTGAAATCGCAACACAAAAATTTGAAGGCCATTTGTAGGATGGATAGTATTATTAGTTCAATAACTATTCATAATTATTTACATATTAGTTCAACAGTCCTCTACCGCGTGCATTCTGCAAAATTTCATTTCAGGGGCGAAAGAGAGCTGCTGAAAAACTACCGCATTTTTCCCTCAACCAAAAGGAGTTTCTATTTGCTTCGAGGAAATCGCATTTGCAGAGCTCCTCATTACTGAATTTCCAACCAGAAACCGCAGAAGATAGAACTATGAAACTTTGTGCTATAACATGCACCATACGAAGGCCATACTTCAAGCTGTCTGATTCTACGAAGGAGTTATAGACAGTCAAAAGTGCCTAAATTTCGCTAGTAAATAACACGCCTAAATTTAACACGGCTAAGGCACGTTTTGCAACCAGCCAGGTGGTAGTGCACGTTGAAGGATGGGAAAACGTTTTTGGCATAGATCTCTGCGATTGCTCGATTCATTTTGAAGTGAGAATACCTTATTAGGCCAGTCTCATTTAATAATGCTTTTAGTAAAACTGGTTGGCCTAATGGGCGACAAAGGCACATATCCTGCTCATTTGTGGCACAAATTTTCTATTCTTTTAAGAAGTAAATGTGAATGCATGTAAAGAAAGGAAACGTAAGTACATGTGCGGTAGCAGGTATAATGACGTATTGGCGAACAGATTGTGTTATACGCGTACTACTGGGTGTAATTTTTACTATCATCGCCGCGTTTTTCTATTTATGTGTGTTATACACACAATATATATTACACACATACAATATTATGTATATATATAAATGTACATTACACATATAATATGTGCATATATATACATATTTATGTATATATACACACATATACATGTGTTTACATACGTATATATATATATATGTATATGTATATATGTAAATATATATATATGTGTATGTATATATGTACATATATATGTATTGTATATACATATGTATATATACATATATATACATATGTATATACAATATATATATGCATATATATATATATATATATATATGTATAGTTCTTGATGCTAACCCAGTCAAAATCCTCGCCTTCGCATGTAGCTTCCACAAAATTCTTCCTGAGAGTTCGCAGCGTTCCTTCGGTGCTCCAGAATTTCGAAGTGCCTTTTGAAAATTTTAAAACCTGCCGAATCCTAATTTGGAAAGGCGTGGGGATTGGGGCTCCAGCTTTTGTTCGAAAAACATCAGAAGAGAAGCAAAAGAACTAATCAGAAAAATGAAATAGCAAAAGCGGCCAACTAAGAGCAGCTGGGTGCTATAGCTCAAAAACGTCTCTAAAATGGAAGTGCTGCAGCGCTTGAATTTTGGAGATGTGCTGGGTTTACCAGATGCAATTGCGTCAAATTGAATAGGTTATTGGTTTTCGCGGATCGCGAAATGTTTCAGTTTTCCTTCAGGTTTCTTATCAAATAATATCATGCCCAAAGCTGAACTAGAAATCGGAATTTAAAAATCACCGGGATCGAGATTCCTATGAGCTGCTTTACCTTGTTCAGCTCATCAGCCAGTTGGACCCTGTTTGCAACTTTAATTCGTTTGTTGCTTTAGTAGTTATGCGAAACAAATTGGTCCTTTCGTTGGTTCAAATCGGGTGGATGGAAGTTTGCATAATATTGTTTTTGAAAAATTCCGTGCAGATTTTCGCAATGTCTCATGCACTGTCTGAACAAGGTTGTTTTTAACGTTATGCTAATTTGTAGCGCGTGCCATCTCCCTTTCTGGAACTCAACTCTTTAATTCTCTGTCATAACCACGACTTTCTGTTGTTGTTGCTATTCACTTTTTACAAGTCGCATTTGAATTGCTCATAAGATTGGCAAACTCTAATACAGAGTTGATCAGTTTCTTTCCGATACTAGCCTTACATGCCTCATACGATCAGAAATAGAGGGAATCGTTATCCTTTCCTTCGGTTCCGTATTCCGGTTGCATTCCACCTCTGCTTCCGTGTTTCACATCAGATGCTTGCGTTGTTCCGCTTTTGAGGAAATGCTTTCGAAGGATGCGTTTTTTTTTTCACCCGGCTCTATCCTCATCTCATCCAGTCATCCAGTCATTCATCTCATCACTTCTCCCTTCTCTCACCGACGATGTATCTCTATAGTAGTCCTTCATCGCAACTCTGACTGGCAGTGCTCAAAACCACATATGAGATCATATATATACCGTTCTTCATAAGTCGACTGCACTGCTCCATAGCGTTTTTCAGGATAGGATTATGACAAGGTGAATTAGGAAGTGTGGAAGGGACTGGTGTGATGTGTTTTCCACAACCCTGGATGAAACTATGCGATTCTTTCAGGGAATGCTCGAAAATCAAATGAAGAGCGCTTAACTATGCACAAACATTTCTGCTTTATTAGAGAGTCCAAAAGTGATCTTAAATCGCTGTAGGGGTGTAGCGTGGTATTCACGAGATTGCAATTGTTGTTGAAGTTGAGGTTCATTTTTCGGAATTTTTGCAATCACTTTTCTCATTTGTCTTCCAAAATCCATATTTCGTTGTTTTTGCTGCCTGCTGTATCTTGCAGTGTTGGG
>JPKZ01001211.1:91820-129042 GCA_000803305.1 Toxocara canis | reverse complement strand
TGTGGGGGGGGGGGGGGGCGAGTGAGGCAAAATTCGGTCCTAGGAAATGGAACTGAGGTTAATAACTTCCCTCACTTATCCCACAAATATATGGATTGAAAAAAATTTAATGGGAGTCCTCTCAGCGCAATACGTTATGCTGGCCAACTTTCACTGTAGTAGGTTGTTTTGACTGGTGAGTTTCAACGATACGTACGCGCATATTCAAAGACATGTCCGTCCCATAATGTGCTTTCGCTAGCGCAGAAAGTGCGTAAAAGCGATTAAAGATCCATTCTGTTTCCAGTTGTGAATGTGCCTAAAAACGCCCAACGCAAATAGGAGTGCTTGATGTTCCGAATGCCGGTATGTGGCTGAAGCATTTTATGATCATGTCGCTAAAGATTTCATGCTTGCAAGACCATCGTGATTGCCCATATAATTGCTCTACAGTGTGAGATGTTTCTAAGAAAAACTCTGTGTTATTTTGTGGAAGACGATATATTCTTTCATTGCAGGCTTGGATCGACTACTTTTGTTTACGGACGAAAAAAGCGGTTTAAAGGCACTAAGCATTGAGGTGGACGGTCCAGATGCTTCAACAGCAGAGCTCATTTCGGTTTCTCCTCTCTTACCTTCCAAACCGAGTTTTATAGCAGCAGATTCTCGTCATGAGCAGGTATGTAATTATGTTCTCCCTTCCATTAACCCGCACTTAAGTCATCAGCCGCAGTTTCAGCCTTGAGTAGTGAAGAACGCAATTCGCCAAGCTTGATTCGTCGATGGTGGGGGTGGACTTAACCACTGGTATACCAAAGAGCGAATGTGAGGCTATTCCTCTTCGGATTTTGTCGAGAACTTTTTGAAAAGTTTTAGTCAGGTTTTATATTTTCCCACAACATAACGCTTGAAACTTAGAATTACTACGAAATTTCATTGGAATTCCTTTGTCAGTGGTATTTTTCTCGTCATTTTTTTGATCAAAATTTGGTTTTTTTCCTTCTTTAATTTGGACGACCTGGATGAACAATCCCCTTCCCCGTCGCCAACAATTTTGGGTTCACTATTGGGCTCAACTGTGGTAGTGAATAGAATTGGAGGGAGGAGAGAGGTTCGGTGAAAGGGGCCGATAGCGGCTGGCTGGGGTGCTAAAACCTCTTCTTATTCACGTGTGGTAAAGAGAGGAAGTGGCTTCCCTCTCGCCTCTCACTCTTTCTTCGAAAGCCGTTCGCAGGATTTAAATTCGAATTTCGGAGTTTCTTTGCAAGCATCTCCGTAGGGCAGATGCTACATCATTGAAGTGCTTCTAGCATTTGCAGATACTATCGATTAGTGACGGGAGAGGAGAATGTTATAAATTGTTTTTGTTTTCAAAAACTGAGACAGCTTTTTTATTTGGATGAGAGCGGATCGCATACTTTAGCGAGAAACACTTGCTAAAAAATAGCTACTACACATCTGAAAAATATGCCCTTCTCCTTCCACTGTAGTTCCTTCTCCACGTATAAAATATCATGAACTTTTCGGCTGGGAGAATTGACATGTTTTTATTCGTTCATTTATTTTCATTCATTTGTGTATTTACTTATTTTTTTAAAGAAATTGTTTGTTTCTATAGGCAAGTTGTTTATTTATTTAACTGATCGGTCACTTAATTAATTAGTTTGTTTACTGTGTGTTGTCCCAGGTTAGATGCGTTAACGGTTTAGGAGTGCATATTCATTAATGAAGAATAGTTCGCACGGTAGCAGTTGTGAGCGAATCGCGCCAAAAGGCTGAAAGGCACTTGTTTTATTTCGTACTCGTCTCCATGTTCACAAATTTGTAATTGCTGTGTTTTGAAGGTTTTTGGATTATGAAGAGAAGGCAGGTGATTTGCGTCCGCATTTCAAGACCGTCTTTTCTCGATAGCGCATGAAAAGTCGAATTTTTATCGTGGTTCTTATTACATATTGAGTTGTGGTTTATATCCACTTCGTTTCCGAACAAACATCGGTCTTGCCTATGAAACTGCTCGATTGCTCGGCTAAATGCACTAACGATCTAGATTTATGTGATCGATAGCGAGAAAAATGAACTATGGGTGTGCAGTCGTGACTCTGCGAGAGCTAGACTCATCATGGATGGCGGTGCCGCAAAAATTTTTTCAGTGGCTGTCGACTGGGTTGCAGGTTGGGAACGTAAAAGTTTTTTTTACTGTTTTTCTTTTTGCTCTACACCTACATTAACGCTAAATACAGATGCAGCCTTCTTTTTCCAGGCGAACGGCGTAATCAGAAATAAGAATTACTTACTTATTCGGTCAGTTATCCGTATTCACTGCTATTCTTTTTTTTCCTAACACAACAGTGTTGCTTTATTTGTGCTGCAAATGCTCTTTAATTAAATGTGCCTAGGATATTGTAAGGTACTGTCTGGTAACATTTTCGCCGAAAATTGTATGCGATATATGCGATGTTTTTTGCATTTGCAGGCAATGTCTACGTTGCATCACAACAGCCAGGCCAGTCGTTGAGTGGAATAATCGAGGTAGTGCACCATGAACACTCTGCTCAGAAGCTCATCATAATACAGCAAAATGATTCAGTTCCTTCTCATCTGCAAGTGGACGCCGGCGAAGGGTTTCTTATTGGTGTTTTATATGAAGTTTTCATTTCTCCGAACATCTCGATCAGTTGTGATGATCAAATCGGTTTTAAATTGAAATGTTATTGTTATGTTGAACAAATAGCAATTCGGAGTGATCGTGCTCTTTATAAGAGCCGTATGGGCTTCGTCGAGTATTTTTCTAAATAAACTATAACTTAGAATAATAATAGGCTTTTCCAAACTATAAATTATGATATTAATAGGCCTTCCCTGGTCACAAACTGCTGTACCACGAAACACTCCATAAGCGAAACGTGGTCCGTTGGTTGTTGAAGTTTTTGTGTTTCCTGACTTATAATTTAGAGGGAGTCTGTAGAATATTTTTTCTGCTTGTCTTCACTCAATTTTATACGTCTAATTTTTAAGAGGCACACTAATGATTCAAAAAATCATGCCACTTCCTAACTCCCATTACGAAATACAATGAGTTCTGTTGAGTTTGGCAGTGGAATTTTTTTGAGCAGCAACGAACTGGTCGGAATGTGCTAAAAAAGTTTCCAAATATTTAGCGAAATCTGACTTGCTTACTGCACACTGTAGAATTAGGCTTATGTTTAACGCTGGCTGCAATACAAGTCGATATGCCATTGAAATGGAAGCGAATGAACGCAGCCACGAGAACAGAATTGGGCATTTTGGTATACAAGAGTGATAGTTGACAGCGGTCAGCGAAAGTGAAGAAAAGGAGCAGTATTAACCGTTCAGATGTTCGTCGCTCGAGATCGAAACAGCTGCACGCTTATAGGCTACTGTGTCACTGTAGGACTAAACTGACTAACTGAAGATATGTGAAAACCGAAAAAAGAATAACCATCAAGATCCATTCCAGGTATCTTTTTTGGGTAACAACATCAGGCATATACAGAAGTCGTCTCGACGGTTCATCTCCAGTTTTAATATTTCTACGTCACGATATCACCGACACAGCGCTGAATTTTGCCGGCAAACAAATTTGTTTCTGTGACGTAAACGCTATGGCAGTAGAATGCGTTGATTATGATGGACGCCAACTGGTTAGTTTTTGTTGCGCTTGTCGATTTGCATGAGCCAATCGATAATGCCTTTAGCCGTCTTAGAAAGAAGAAAATGGCATTTGGGAAGCTTATTCACGACCATTTATTGGTCACTTTTATAGGTTGTTCATTTCACATCCGGAAGTTAAGTGAATTTGTAATTTCAACCCATAACTCTGCATTTTATAAAAGTTTTAGAATCAAACCACATCCTGCTCTGTTGGTTCCGCAATTTTGAAAAACTAATAATGCTGAAGTTCTTCACCAGCTTATATCACTTATGAAACCGTTGAAGCTAATTTACGATAATTGCTTGTGTTTAAAAATTTTGCGGTAAAATTTCAGGCGGAGCTTTTCAAACTTGATGCAGCGGCTGTATCGTTAGCATTCAGCAAGGAGGCCGTTTATTATACTTACAGGTGATCAGACGCAACACTTTTTTGAACTTAATCTTTTGTCTTTTCGGATGCTACTGCTTTTGTTAACGTTGTGAACTGCTGAAAAGCCAACCAGTTTAGGATGTATGGTTTTAAAAGAAGCAGCATGTTTGCGCCAACAACGTTGTGTCCTTCAGCGCTAATCGGTCAAACTAGTTCTCGCCAATGTTGTAGTAGGATGTAAGAAACAGTTGTTTAAAGTTGGCGGTTTTTTTTTTGAAATCTTGAATCAGGAAACAGCCTATTTCGCCGAGGCCAAATTGCTTCTTTTTGAAGTGTTTTTTCGAAACCTTGTGGTTGGCTAAAAACGATGATATGCATTAAATACATTTCGAATTGTGTTCTTGGCGAGAAATGGAAAATTTTGAGGGAGCAGTACGAAAATTACAAGGAATGGGCGCCAGCGGCAGCAGCAGTTGTGATCTCATGATTATCTCGCCTTGCGATTGTCGCTTCACTCGGAGCGAACAAAAATGTTTTTTTTTGGGTGGAGGGGGTAACTAGGCCGTTTCGTTTTAGAACGTTTATTGACCGAATTCAACCGTTTTAACGAGTTTGTTTTTGCAGCTGCGTAGCAGTTGCATGTTTTTCAGTTTGTAAATTCGATTCGGAAGAATATGCGGCGCACTGTTTATTATATAAAGAATGTCTGTAATTGGTTGTAGCAAAGGACTACAGCTGAAGCGATTCATGACATTGAGCATTTGCTATGAAGCTTTTGTAGCATCGCACGTTTACGATTTCATCTCGTTATAGTTTATTCATCTTTCATAGACAAAGTGGAGCATGGGAGATAGCAGAGCGGCGCATTGTGGATGGCAGTTACAGTCGAAAATCTAGGGTACGCCGTCGAACAGTTATGTCTGCCATCTTCGACATGTCCATCTACGACAGAACAGCTCACTCAGGTACTTTTTTTTTTTCAAATTTTAGCGTCTCAACTGCTTCTTGCGCTTGTTAGATGTGCAACCGTAAAATTGACCAAATGAACCGTGCATTAAAGCAAAGATATGCTCACGTTATTGCAAAGATCAGCCAAATAAACGTCGAACATTACATTTATTTTGGTATTAAGTACAACATTTGCCATAAATTTTAGTATTCTGCATCATTTTAGTAAAGTGCTCATCACATGACATCAAAAAGAGATTGCTTTCAGCTAAAATCGCGTGTAATTTCTTAGCCTTTTCTATAAATTTCATTAGCGATAATACTATCGATGATGGGGGGCAGAGACCGTAACAGTTTCGGTTTCATCTAAACAAAAATATTTCCTCTGCTGTCTTTTCTTGCGTCCCTTTTGCCATTTGCATTTTATTTGCAAAATTTGCAGCGGAGAACGAATGCGGGAAAAACAATGGTGGCTGTGCGCGATTGTGCTTCTTCATGGGTGCAAATCGGACGAAATGTGCCTGCCCCTTCGGTCGGCTTTCTAGCGATGGCAAGAACTGCGAACGTTAGCAATGTTTCACGTGACGTTATCGCTTGAGATCTGTGTACATTTTTGAAATCGATATTTTTTCCTGCGTCATCTCATCGAATAAGCTTCTTTTTTTTTCAGAACACAATACATTCATTGCATTTTCACGTGGGCGTTCTATAGAGTTCGCTTCATGGATCGGAGATCGTTCAACTACAAATAACGCTGCGTTCAAACCGGTGCGTTCTTTTGATTGCCTTTTTGTCTCGACATCGTTATACAAGTGAACTGCGCGAAGGGTAACGCTCTTATTACCTTAAAACAGAGCAATCTCGAAGCTGGTGTAAAGATCTGTTTTGTATGTGGTGCGTGAATATAGTTCGCGGTTCATTTTCAGTTTTTGCTGTTGGCGAAACATTGCTTGTTCGCAAAGACATTTATTTGTTCTTCGTTATGGCACTGTATACTACCACAATAAAGAGTCTAATAGCGTAAAAGATATCGAAACGTCGATGAAGCATTTTTACCAATACGCCTTCGATATTAGACGTAGCAATATGTGCAGTTATTCGTATATCTCTTTCTGTCATTTACCGATGCCATGTGAATAAATGCAGTCTAACCAATAGTGGCGTAAGAAGGTGGGATGCACTTTTTTTTAGATTCAAAAGCCGGCGTTGATTCGGAATGCCGTCGCATTGGCAGTGGACAAAGAGAGATCACAGCTTATATTTAGTGATATCCATCTGAAGAGGATTCAATCAGTCTCCTACGATGGCTCATCTTCCATCACACTTGTCGAAAGTATGCGGTCACTGCGTTGATTTTGAAAGGGCATCTTCATGTCCTCCACATTTAAAGTTTTTAAATCAGAACTTTCGTTGAAAAGAACTCTTTGTCTTTTCATACATATTCAGTTGACCTAGTATCGTTGACGACGTTTTCACACTTCAGAGGCACGTATTCGCACCTTAGAAAAACTCTAAAACTCTACTATCATCTTGGCTGTAACTCTAAGGCCTAAAGACGTGCTTCGACGCACTACACCTCTGTGTTAAATTTGTTCCATGAAAAATTTTGCAGTTTTACTCAAAATCTGAAACTTGATTCTTTGGGAAATTGATCATAAAATTCCTTTGTGTAAGGAATTTTTGGTTTTGGACTCTTCATTCAAGAGTTTCTTTGAAACGTATTCGATATAGCTGTTTGAATGTATTGAAAAAAAGAGTTTCGTTACTGCAGATGTTGGCTCTGTGGAAGGACTGGCATTCGATTTCCACCATCGCGATCTTTACTTCACGTCGCTTATCGAGCATGCTATTATGCGCGTGTCATTTGCCGACGTGGATAAATCCGCCTATCCGAAAAAACCAGTCGTCCTTCTGCGTCTTTCCAAGTTGGATAATCCTCGAGGAATTGCCGTTGACCCTTGTTTGATGTGCGTATATTTTTCATTGATGATAAAAGGTGACTATACTATTTACATTGAGAAAAAAGTCTTGTATCTCGAATAAAAACTACCAGAACTATAAAACATCGCTTTTAAAAGGGAGTTTGTCAGTTGAGGGAGTTATTTCGGGTAGGAATACTTTTTCAAGTTTGTGCTTAGTAGGCCTTGAAGTATGTAAGCATGTATTGTTGTTAGGGAGCATTTCTGCAGAATAGAAGCTATTTAGCACTGGCTGATGTCAGTTGTCGATTGTTTCATTGTCACACAGTTTGTCACAGTTTACGCGTTTCATTCGCGTCTCTTTGCAGAAGCTTTTTTTTTTTGCAGGACAATTTTCTTCACGAATTGGAGAGACGATAGTCCCAGTATCGAGAAAGCTTTCTTCAGCGGTTATGGAAGGGTTCGCCTTTTTTTTTTGATTAAATTAGCTGGATTCCTGTTCTAATTTTATGTGTAAGGCAGTTGATGTCCTGCGTTCCTTTTCCTGAAAGAATTTTTCTTAAAGAAAAGTACTGCGATTAACTTTACGATTGATAGAGATACTTTATAAAATTTTTAGCAATCGAGGAAAGGGAAGTCATCCTTCTTCGCTTTGTTTGTTCTAGCGTCTCTTTAAAACCTAATATGTTTTCGTGGCGCAGATATCCAGTTCTATTGGCTAAATGTTCTTATAGAGAAAACAGAGTTTTTTTTTATAGGAAAAGATAATAACTGAAGACATTCGTACACCAAACGCTATCGCCATTGACTTCACTGCTCGCAAGCTATATTGGTCTGATGCAAGGTTGGATAAAATTGAAAGATGCGATATGGACGGAAAGCGCAGAGAGGTCGGTCCATGTACTTTTTTACTTTCTCCTCAATATTCATAGTAGACCCATTAGATATTATTTATACTGTTGCATTTACAGGCTCATATACACAGCTAGAAGGAGTGAAAAATTAGCAATAAATGTTTTCATGATGTGGAGTCGAAAGTGTTTTATACCTTGTTCGCACCTTCGAAGGTTATATGGAAAATTTCTCGAGATTCTCTCAGACCCAAAGACCGTAGCAATTTAACACGTTTCAAGGTCGCCGCCGTATTTCGAACTGCTTAAGGGGGCGACGTGAGTGTGGTCGAAAAGCGATTGGTGGGAGAAGAAAGGAGGTTGTATAAGTTTTTTAAAATAGAAAATTATTTACAGGTAATTATACGAGGTAACGACTCGTCGCCGATGGGGCATCCGGCACATCCATTTGGATTATCTTTGTTGGGCAATACTCTCTTTTTCACCGACTGGATACATCATGCTGTTATTGCAGTCAACAAGCTCACTGGTAGCGAGACACGTCCACTTCGCGCAACGGTTACCGAACAGCCAATGGGCGTTGTTGCAGTCGACAGTCGTCTGCCTGACCAATGTAGCTTAACACCATTTTTAATCGTAGTCTTTACTGCTTTGTTTTACTTCTAACGAATCTTTAACCTTAGTATGGTCTAACACTATTAAAAGATTTTTTGGAAAGGGCGTCCCACTATCTTCACTTAATCGCTATTTTGCTTCTGATCTGTTTTTTTTTTTAGCAGCCAAGATGTAGTTTGAAAAAATCTCAACTTTTTATCGCCTTATATTGCACTGGCCAATTTTCAAAACATTTTCGATTTTTTAAATTTACTTTATAAAAGTAGGCGAAATTCCCTCATGATATTGTCCGCGAAATCAGTTTTTATCTGGTACAAACATCCCAATGGAAAGAAAGCATTCCAGGTAATCCAGACCTTTTTCCAGGCCTTTTTTTGTCAAATCATATAAGCTTTATACGTCCTTACTGCTACTAGTGTGTTTAAAATGCTCAAGAAGTATCTTTTTTTAAATGAAGGTGGACTTGATGCGTGCGCAACAATGGACCTTGGATGTGAGGACGAGTGCAGGCTAACTGCGACTGGAAAACCAAACTGCGCCTGCAATGGCGAGCGGCGTCTCAATCCTGACAATAAAACATGCAGCGGAGGTGAAAGATTGCCATTGACATTGCTTTCCTGTTCCCCCAAACAAATTTTCTAGTTGGCGAGAAGTGTCAGATACTGCTGTCGATAGTCGTCTACAGGCAATTGCAATAAAGTTTAGAAGGCAACATTTTTCCATCATTTGTTTATGACCGTTGTAAGATTTTTCCTATTATACTCGTCTAAACTTTTTTCTTGCAGATCTTTTTTCTGCTTGTGCTGTTAACGAGTGGGCGTGTAATAGAGCGAGCAAATGCATACCCTACGAGGAGACATGTGACATGGTCAAGGATTGTCCGCTGGGAGAGGATGAGGACCAAGAATTCTGTGGTGAATCCTAGATTCGCTTTCTTAGGAAGCGTTTTTAAACGAATGCTTTAGTTCCACAGCTTGAAGGCATTTGTTCAGTCGATGGTAGTCACGCATAATTGGGAGTATTTATGTTCTTTTCAAACTTTTTATTTAAGATTTGAAGTTGAGATCACTTTTTTGGAATAGTCTATTTTTACGTCGGGTCATCTGCAAATGTTGATATTGGTTCGGCCAAATACAACGCAGACTTGTTTCATATTAGCTGCGCTTTATCCCGCCCACCGTGATACAGAACTGGAATTGTTTTGATCCATATGGTAATCTCTGGAATTGTCTGCCTAGTCGCGCGAATTTGTGTGCTACCCGCGTATGCATGCTAGCATGGTGAAGCTTTTGGTTGATCAGAATGATCATCATGCTGATTGCCTTGGCGTAGCAACTGCTCGTTTGTACAGTAAGCTGCCTTCGTTGTGGTTAATTGGTGATTTAGTATTGTAAGCGCTCGAATTCATGCCCCTAACTAGGATAGATGGATGAAACGTTGGTGTTGGTTGCATTGTAGCGCGAAGAATTTGTCGAGACGGTTACTTCTCGTGCGGTAACGGTCTGTGTATCCCTATGGCGAAGAGATGCGACAAAGTGAATGACTGCAAAAACTATCAGGATGAAATTGACTGCGACTGTGCTCACGATGAATTCAAGTAATCCTACTTCATCGTTTCCTGTGCCGCTGTAAAAAGCAATTCAATCTCCCTTCTACGCGAATCGTAAAAACTGCACTAAATTTTTTAAATTTAAAAAAAAAAAGCGATTTCGAATCACAGTAGCGGAAAATATGGGATTTTCAATGGTCGCAAGTCGAAATTGTGAAAAATAGATAGAAAAGAGATCCTCGAAAATCCTCGCTTCTCGCGCAACACAAACATTTTTATCTAATTTTTAATCTGCTTAATCGAGACTTAAATATTCGCTCCTTAATCAGACGAGTTGGCACTGTTTTTTTTTTTCGTAACGGAGCGCACAGTACTGTTGATGTCAGTCTATGAAAATAAACTGAAAACGCTTCCTCTATTTAAAGAAAATACTGCTTCTATTTTTCAAAAAAATTGCCGTTCTTTATTTCTTTTCTATTTATTCATTTGCACGGTGAAACTGCGCATTAAAAATATGAAGTCAGTAAAATAGTTTATGTAAAATGGGCAGTGAGGAAACGCTCACGACGCTGATTTTCTGTGTTTAAGATGACAGTTAAATTTGTATTAAATTGAAATAAAATTTTTGCAGCAAATTAAATGTTCTAGTTGGTATGGCAGCATAAATCAAGTTGGACAAAATTTTTATGTAGAGAGAATAGGGATTTAACATCTAAAAAAGCGCTTTAAATAATATTCAGTTTTCTCATTTTTCTTCTAAAAGCCGTATTGCTTAATTAACGAGGCAATCTGATGGTGGGAGAAGTGTAGTGAGTGTGTTCAGATGCGGCAGTGGAATGTGTGTGTCAATAGGTGTGCGTTGCGACTTCAGAATGGATTGCAACGATGCCAGCGACGAGATGCAATGCCGTATGTTGAATGTCGAAATTTTAACGGGATAGATAGGTCATTGTGCGTGCTGTACGGACGAGGAGAGACACTGCCTCAAAACATTCCAAAAATTTGATAAGGCTCTTTTTTCAAAAAGAAAAGCGGCGGGTCCGAAACAAAAGCAGTAATTCAGTCTGCTCGCCGCAAAATGCATTTTTTTAAACAATGCGTGGCCAGGCCATTCCACTTCATTTCTCTCAAAAATTCGAGCATGGCTTCACTTTTATATTTGATATAGAAACAAAAAAATTTGTTCGCTCGGGGTTTTCGAAGCTCGCATGAAAAGTATGAAACGTTTTATGAGTGAATCGGACATTACAGTGGTATCTGCTGAAAAGATTATTTGCAAACACATTCGAATTCATCTTGTTTAATACCTCAAAAGGGTTCCTGCCTTGTTGTTTGGAGTGTTTTACAAAGGTACAACTAGAAATTCGAACTCGAAGGTGCATACAAAGAAATATTTTTAGCGCCCAGGAACTGCAGCGAAGTCAAAGCGCTAGGTCAACGTATGATCAGCTGTGGGCGCACAACGCAATGCATCATTCCGGCATGGCTCTGTGATGGCAGCAACGATTGCTGGGACGGATGGGACGAAGAAAGATGTCCAACATTTCACAAAAGTTTGGCGATTTCGGAAATTATTTCTTTGTATACCTGATTTCACAGTTTCAGTCTTTACGAGCATCCGATACCGCACGAATATGACACGTCTGTGTGCGCATCAAGAACTAGTAATATATGCATGGGAAATATCCCACCGACAATTCCTTGTGACTTTCTCAGTTAAGGATGGAAAGAGGCTTCCTGGAGAATGCAAATTTTAAACTTGAATCCCACTTAAAATTCGCTAATTTTCTGATCAGATTTGCTTTGTTTTCATGCTTAACTTCATAGTTAGTTTTTTATGAACGCTTTCTAAATATTTGCTGGTGTGCAGTTTCCTGGCCTCGGTGTACTGCGGGCGATTGTCAGCGCCATAGAAATGAAACGGCCATATTCAGTTTCACCGATGGACACACAGCGACCGAGGAACGAGAGTTGCACGGAATATGAACATCGGTGCAATTCGACGGGTACTTGCATTCCGATCACGTGGGTTTGTGATGGACATCGTGATTGCGCTGATGGCTCCGATGAAAATCATTGTCGTAAGTGTCCTGTTTGTTTACAAATTAGCAAGGGGAGAAAGCAGACGACTCGTCCTATTGTGTAGCAAAGATTACTGAAACTTATGTCCAGGCTACCTCCAGAGCTGCTGGCTAAGGCGTAGTGAAGAACCGTGGCCGTTTGTATACCTTACTGAGAAATAGTCACAGTCTACATGGATTGACGGGATAGGGTTTAGATGTGTAAGCCGCAGGATAGCGATTGGGAGTAGAGACCGGCAAATATAATCGGTGATAGAAACCTGCCGTTATAGTGGGGGGCTAGGGCTATATTAGAAACAGGTCCGAATATATGCTGGTGTATATGCGTGTTGCCGTTCCATGCAGCTGCTCACGTGTGTCACGCGTAAAACGCGTGCTTTATTCAGAAATACAGGGCTTGCATCTCACGTTCCTGATTTGCTGTGGCCTCTGTTGCGTTCTCCGGACGCGCTATGATTCGGAAGGATTTTTTTTGTTTGGTGTGGATATCAGATACATGTTGCTCAGGCAAGAACTGCGATGATGAGTTGGAGCACACTTGCGTATCGACTGGAAAATGTCTTGAAAAGCGTTGGCGCTGCGACGGCAATGACGACTGTGGCGATGGCAGTGACGAACAGAACTGTGAGGGGTTCGTATTGCACTTGATTTTTTAGCTTTCCATCTACTGAATCCTCTTATCAAAGTGCGACGATCTCATTCTGCATTTTGTAGTATCATAATTATGTTGCCGCTTTTGTTTCAGCGCAGATGAAAACCCTGAATGTCGAAAAAAAAGTTTCTGGAGGTGCATTCCAAGTTTCGGCGGCTGTCGTTCTACCTGGTCTAGCGAGATCCTGTTTTACATATTTTGCAATTAAGTTTCGTTGTAAGTGCCCGTCAAGCGAGAATCCGAGACAGGTGTGGTTAACATCCAGACATTTCCCGAAGGGAGTTGATGAAGTAGATTTTACAGAATCGCGCTGAAACATTCGTTAGTATGTTTTTTGATGTGCGTTTTTGTCTTCCGCAGTTTGCCTTTGTTTTTGTCCGGGAAACGTTGATTTTTCATGAAGCTCAGTTATGAAAGCAGAAATGCTGCTATAACGCTACGTTAATCACATGAACGACTTTTTTTTATTGTCGCCCCAAATTTTATGTTACTGAGTTCTTGTTTTCCTTTTGGAAATTGGAAATAATCGAAGACTTTGTTTAATATAGGATGCTGGCGAATGTTTTCTTTTGGGTAACATATGCGTTTGGTTTAGATTGTGCGATGAGAAGCGTCATTTCATGTGTACAAATGGTAATTGCATACCGATTGAATGGCGTTGCGATGGAACTGACGATTGTATGGACGGGGGACAGCACGGTCCGAGTTCAGATGAAAAAGGCTGTGGTTAGTTTGTTTTGGTTGTTCATCTGTTTGATTTTGATGACATGAGGAATACTACCCTGAAAAGAAAAAACAATACTAGTAACAGCTATTTGCCTACTTACACATCTCGTTTAATAATCGTTTTTGTTTTAGATATCGAGTTGTCTGTGTAGCTCGAGAACTTCCTGTTTGCTGCCTACTTTCTCGAACTCCCTTTTGCTGCCCTTAAATTCCTCATTTACCTTCTTTGAATTCCCTTTAGTATCTGTCTTTTTTCTATGGCATTCATGGGAAATTCAAACTTACTTATTCTACTGTACACGGCGTGTTCCGTTAGCGTTTTCATTTGTTGTCGGACCATGTTGCACTGCAGATGATTCGTTGATGGTATTGTTGCGCTCGTGCAAACAAGGTGAGTTTCGGTGTAACGGAACAGCCGGCGGTTCAGTGCAGTGCATCCCGCGAAGGCATTTTTGTGATGGTGAGAATGACTGCGACGATGGAAGCGATGAGCCACCCACTTGCGGTGAGTACCAAACACAATGTTTTCCAACGTCGCTTTCTAGTAAAACTCCAGCGATGACACTAAAGTTAACTTTCAAATAATGTGCTAACTTTGGCGAAGCATTATTGCGAGCAAACATGATTTTTATGGTTGAGCCAATCGCTGATATAAGTACCAACTCACACCACTAATATTTTTTCTCTCAAAGCAGTGATTTATCTCTCGGCATTCTCTTAATTACAATGCCCGGAATGTTCATTTTTCTCTCGTCAGGAGCACTGGTTTAGAAAAGCAAGTTATGTTGTTAACAAGTTTGATTACTGTCAGCAGTCAAAATAAAGAAAACATCAGATCATCGGCAGTGCACGGACTGGCAATTTCGATGTGGAAGCGGTCAGTGTATTCCGCGCAACTGGACATGTAATGGTATTCGAGACTGCTCGGACGGGACCGACGAGGTAGAAGAGCTGTGTTCTGATCCGTCGCGAGGCAGTTGTGGTGCGATGATGTTCGAGTGTGCGAATGCTGTATGCATCGATGCTGCACTCGTGTGCAATTCGAAGAACGATTGTGGTGACAAGTATGCCCCCTCTCCCTGATTGTCTGTGAACCACTGATCATTTACGAAACCTCATTGCCACAGCAAATCTGTAATTCAGGAGATACAGTATCACTGCAAACTCTTCACGGATTCCTTGCTGGAAATTGTTGCTGTTTCGATAAAACATTCTGAGTTCATTCGCGAAGTTTCACCATTCATAACTAGAAAAAAATGTAAGTCTTGATCCAGTATTTGCGTCCTGCTTTCCAAAAAGTTCAATGTTAAGGCATAAAAGTGGAATGTCTCACAAAATTTTTAACAACTAATTACCTACTAGTGTAATATAATTTTATGCTTCGCCTATTATCTGAATATCGCAGCCATTTTGCGTTTCTTCCTTTCATCCATTCATTCCTCGGAATTGTGCAGTCATCATGCGTTGTAATTGTAAATGAACGTGACCGTCCACTGATGAAAGCTGCTGCAGAAGTTGAGCCCCGGGGCATATCGCAGAAAAGAATGAGCGAATAGTTGCGCTGTGGAGACGAAATTTTTTTGTTAATTGCAGTTCAGACGAGCCAGCACTGTGTCGTGTGAATGAATGTGTGGATGCGGCTTGTGAAGAGACTTGCGTTAACCTGCCCATATCATACCGCTGTGAATGCGCTTCGCCCAGAGTGGTCAGCAAGTACGACAATCGATCATGCATACGTATGGATTCGTCCTTCGGCACACAGTTTTGTAGCGGAATGAAGTGCTATAACCGTTGAATCATTTCGTTTTCAAAGTCGCTATTAAAATTCTTCCACAAAAACAGCGGCTGGAGCCTTTCCGATAGTTCGTTTTTTGACAGAAGTTGATGAGGTTGGGAATGCCTTCCCAGCTATCATTTATTCATTTCAGTGCGTGATCAGTGCGAGGACTTCCCATGCTCTCAACATTGTCTAAGCAAAGGGGACAACAGGTTTGAGTGCGCTTGTGATCCAGGCTACAAGTTGGCTCCCGATCGAAGAACATGCCGTCATAGCGACTCGAGTAAGATTATGTTTGATCTCTTGCCCTTAAGAAGAGAGTAACGTTAAATAAATCCGCTATGCACAGGATGATATCCAATGACCTTTGGTTATTAAATAGGTTCCATATTCTTCGCCGTCCAACGGCTTTATTCATAATGGCATCTATGAAAAGCAAAAGCTTTCTTTGAAATTAACTGCATTGTTTGAGGTTATAATAATAGTGTTGACTGCTCGATAAATAACATGTATACATTAGGGAATACTTTGGCGAGAAATGTTGAACGACGATTGCGACAGAGATGAGTGTTGGTTGGTATTACGCTAATTTTCGTCGCCTTTGTGATTGTGTCGTAGCAGCACCAGGTGTATTGTCTGTTCCGTCAGATGTTTCGTCTTCACGATCTATTTGAACTTCTGCTCTGCTTATGGTGGAATTTAGCCGCCCTCGCAGTGTTTTGTGAAAGGAGCGTCGTTGCGATAATGAGATTGGCAAAATCTTTTATTCAGGATAAGTCAGAAGAATTAGTACCAATTACTACGATTGTTGCTGCGGCATTCGGTAAGCAGAGTAGGCTTAATTGTTGAAACATTTGACTTGGGACAACTTCGCTGCCTTTATCGGCATTTTTTAAGTAGTTCATTTTTATTTTAAAAAAACGTGTATGAACAGTAGGTATATGGTACATGTTGGAAATTTCAGTTGATCCTGAAATTTTATTGATCAACCGTCACTACGTGCGTTTGTTCTCCGTGACTGGTACACCAAAGGGAGCGCTTCTATCGAATCTTTCAAATGGTGTTGCAGTCGATTACGATATCATGTCGCAGCTTGTCTACTGGACTGATGTAACGCATACTGCTAGCAGTATTGGATACACATCGCTTAGCAAACAAAATGGCACCTTTAAGGTTTTCGCTTATCTGTAGAAGTTGAATTTGAGAATATCTGTTTCTTTTATCCGTTTTTGAGAACAGAAATGTGTACCTGGTCAAATTAGCAGTCGCATCTTCAGCCCTGGAATTCAAATTTTCCCGATTTGCTGTGCCAGTGCCGTACTTACTAAGTGCGATGGGGAGCCGCCGTAGTACATGTGACAACTTTAATGTACCTGACCAAAACTGTAAGATGTAACTAGTTCAAGAAATTAACAACACAATTAAGTAGTACATCTTTTTTTCGTCCACTCAAGTTATTGAAGATGTTGACTGTGGTCTGTGCTATATTTAAACAACGTAATGGGACGTCATGGTTAAGGTCGCCCATACTCGATACATGGCTTGTCCTATGTGTCCAAATGTTTCGACATTTTCCACGTTTATTTCAGCGTTTCATTCTTAAGAATTTCTTCCAGAAAAAAAAAGACAGGTTTTCGCCTTTTAGGTGCTGACGGGTTTATTTGGTGGAAGTCCTGATGGGCTTGCAGTCGACTGGCTCGCGAGGAACATCTATTGGTGCGACAAGGTTCGCTGCTTTAAAAGTTATATTTGTGGAGTACCAAAATTGATTTGTACCTTCTTTCACTTGTGCTATAATAATACTTTATTGTTCAGTGATTTCTCACGTGGTGCGCAGATTTCTCTTTCTTTGCTTTTCATCCTCATTGGCTGTAGCTTTTGACGGAATTTGTCCTGATTGCAGACTCTGATAGAAACTGTAGCTTTTGATCATATCTTGTTTGTTTTTAAAGTTACGGACTTCGTTTCTTTAGGACGGTGACAGTATTTCGGTTGCTGATATGAAAGGGCTCTATCGTCATACCATTCTTAAAGGTGATCCGCTTCAAGAACCAAGAGCAATTGTCCTTGATCCGATGACGAGGTCCCTGATTTTTCATTTGTTTCTTTGCATTTTTCCACATGCTTTTTAGAACCGTATTCCCAGAACGTGAATATGAAATTTTTGGATGTCATATTTGGGAAGGGGAAGGCATGATAGATGGATTAGCGCATTTTTTGCGCTACACAACAAGCTCGACGTATCGTTCTAAACGTTAGTACGAAAATTTCTCCTAGTTCCAGTGACGAAACGCTGCAAAAAGGGATTCTGCGAAATTATTCTGATTACATGTTTGACATCGCACAACGAGCTCGCAAAAAGCTGTTTTGCAGTGTTTTGTTCTGGTCGGATTGGGGCGAGCGTCCACATATCGGTCGCATGGATATGGACGGTGCGAATCGGCGTCTTATAATAACCAGCTCGCTCAGATGGCCTAACGCTCTTGCTGTCGACACGACGATAAGGCGTGTTTTCTGGGGAGATGGCCACCTGGACTATATAGGTTCTCGTATTATTTATCGTACGACGCATCTGTTTTTATGTTTCATCGCAAATAAATGATCAGGGATGTGCTGAAACCTGAATTTAAGAAGCGAATTATTCTTTTTGCACTTATTTCAAAAGGTATATCCATTGATCCCTAGCCATTTACATGAGCATTTCAGGCTCCTCTGATTATGACGGCGAAAATAGACGCACTGTGATTACCAAGTCAGTGAAACACATTTTCGGTTTGGCTGTTTTCGAGGATTTCCTCTACTGGACTGATTGGACGAATCGAACAGTGGAGCGTGCTCACAAAATTACTGGCGAAATGCGTTCCGTCATTTTGAATTTCACTCACTATCGACCGATGGGCATCAGCCATTTACATGAGCATTTCAGGCTCCTCTGATTATGACGGCGAAAATAGACGCACTGTGATTACCAAGTCAGTGAAACACATTTTCGGTTTGGCTGTTTTCGAGGATTTCCTCTACTGGACTGATTGGACGAATCGAACAGTGGAGCGTGCTCACAAAATTACTGGCGAAATGCGTTCCGTCATTTTGAATTTCACTCACTATCGACCGATGGGCATCAAGGTTTGTTTATTGTGTCTTTTCCTCTTCCGGCTTTTCAGATTCAGTTTTTTTCGATGTAGCCTACCTTCGTGACTGATGATGAGGTGGTAGGCATTCAAAATCCAACTTCAACCTTGGAAGCATAAGAAGCTGAGATATGGGAACGTTTCTATTCAAGCGTTTTACAAATGCGAATCTGGTTAGTGAGATTCTCATTCAGTTAACGCATCCAAAGAATCTCTTCGTTTCGTCATAGAACACAAAGGAAAAAAATTCTTACATCTCTATGCTGATATTTAAACGAAGCCCTGTAAAAGTATTGCTAACGAATGCTTCTTTCAGATTGTTCATCCTTTGTTGCAAATGACGGTGGACGGACAACATTTATCACATCCGTGCCGTAAGCCAAATCGCTGTGACAATATTTGTCTTGCATCGACAAGCGAAGGTCGTATGAATAAGTGATATTGTTGTATGTAAATGAGCGTAGCATTGCAGGTTTTATGGATGGTCCGTTTTGGCGGAGTCAAAATTTACGGCTTGGGAGTTTGTGATTCAGTGCAATAAGGCCGCCATTCTAATTATATTTTATGTTTTGCATCAACCACCTGCACTAGAAATCTGCTTCAATAATTTTTTTATCAAGGAAATGTTCGATTTAAAAAATAATTAAATTGCGCCTTTGCAATATCAGAATTGTGATCATTATTTGGACTGAAATAGTTTTTTCGAATACGTTTAATTCACAGATGTAACTAACTGCGAAATCATCTCCTGCTACATTTCTTTTGCAGCCACATGGAATTTTAATACGAACTGTACGTAGTAGGCTTCCTTTTGACAATTCTTTTTCAGAACAGTTTACTTGCGTTTGTGCGCGAGGTTTTCGTCCGGAAGGCAACAAATGCAAACCAGACTGTAAACCGTAAGTTTTCCATAAATTTAAAGGTAAAGTCAGACTTGTTTCCCTCACTGCGTGGGAGAATAAGGGCATTATCGCCTGAGGAATGACTCGACTAGGAAATATCTTTTGAAAGTGATGAGTTGCTGAAATCACTGAAGATGGCTGAGATCGTCTTTTTCTGATAGTTTAGGTTGCGCATTATATACACCAGATTTGAGGGTCCTCACTTTGAGTACTGGTCACCGAATGTTAGAGTTCGGCAGTATAGTGTTGAAAATGCGCGCAGCCTTTATTACTGTAGAAGCCACAAGATATGAACACTGGTGTACCGGTGCGAACGTTGAGGAAGTTGCATAGTAGTTGTGTGGAGGACTTATAAAGGAGACTGGAAGTGGGGAGGGGGAAGAAAGCGAAGAAATAAGGTTTACTTCCTATCTTGCTCATCCTAAAGCGCACAAGCGCTGCTGAGGTTAGCCAGCTGTTTCAGAAGCGATTTCATCTGTCACAATACGTTCAAATGTCTTCCTTTTTGGTGGGTATGCGACGGTCAAGATGATTGTGGTGATATGGAAGACGAACGCTTCGGTGTCAAAGGTCTTTAGATATTTTTGTTGATTTATAAAGCTGTTTCGAGTCCCATGTTTTTGTTATACCTTTGCGCTAATAGCATTCAGGTTTTTGTGTGCGGGATTGTATGTATTTAGGAACTATTGAATCACTTAAGATGAACATTGCCTATTTTTTGCCTAAGTAAGTTCGCGTCTAAGAGGAGCCTTACTTCTCGTTTGTGTTTTTGCAGTGCCATTCACTGACCCGTTCCTGTCAGGAAACGTATTTGGCATTAGGCATGCCGTTTTGACTTCAGCTCACATCTTAGCACTTTTTTTTGTTTGAGGCGGAGCGTACTTGGAACGGTTGAATCCAATATAGGATGCTGAGCTCTTGCAGGCGCGTGTCCAGAATTTAAGTGTGAGTTGGGACAAATGTCGTGCAAATTGGCATCTGTCAGTGATACAGCTGTTTGCATTGGACCTCAGGAAATATGTGATGGGAAAGTGGACTGTCCGTTGGGGGACGATGAGGAAGCGGAATTATGCAGTAAGTTTATCAGTTTTCCAAGCCATAAATATTTATCCTGTTTCCCTTGTAGAAACTGTCGCTGGACTTTTATTTCTGACGATCTTTGAGTTGAGTTCACTATTCAACGAAAGCTTCTGTTTTCCTCGGCTTTCCAAGAGAAAACTCGAAAAGTTTGTACTTAGGCGTACCACAAGTTTTTGGCAAAATATTCGCGGTTTCAATATTCTGGCCTTCAGATCAACCTGCTCTATAGATTGCCAGCACATAGTAACAGAGAATACTTAGTGACAGTTCAATCCATTTGACGGTCTCGTCGTACAGTTGTCCCGATAAAGTTCATTTTTCACATGTTCTGCAACACTGATTTGAAATTTTGTAAGCTGAGTCAGTAAACGGATTTTCTCATGTGCACAGAATGTGATCGCTCCAGCTTTATTGGTTTACGAATCCAATTGGCCTGGTAGATAGACAGATGCGTGCGTGCCCAAGCATAATGAGCTCTGCAAATGCAAATTTACGGTTGCTTTAATAATTACGCGTTGTTATTTGCAGCAGTGTACGAAATAGGTTGCTGTGCTGAATGAAAATGTAAAATGTCATCTGTGTTAACCGCAGGCGTATTTACCACTTCTTTATGCGAGCGGACATATTCAGCAGTGGTCTAATGCAACTAATGTTGAAGGTGTTTAAAAATAGGCTGCTCAGCATTGTGAATAACCGAGTTACCCAATCTGCCTACTCTCGAGTACCTGCATTGCTCTGAATTTATTTATGGAAGCCATAATTTTGCGTGTTTCAGTGATTATTATGTAGGAATGTTACGAAAGTTTTTTCTAACATTCCTTAGTTCAGTGGCAGACGGAGGAGTAAGTCACCTACTTTGCCTGCAGATTTCGCTTCGGATTCGGATACCACCTCTATTTTCCACTCATCACCTTCCTTTTATATGGATTGTGTCGAGAATGTTCCCTGGCAATCTCCTCTATACGCACTTCTTATCTGAGAAGCCCGTTCTGTCCCACACTTTGTCTCTGTAACAGTTTAAAGCAGCGGAATGTTCAGTCGTCAGGCAACCAGTTTGTCGTAATTGTGGAACTATGATATAGCGTGATGAGATTTGTGATTGCCAGGTTCCTATCAGTGTACTGAAGATCAGTTCAAATGTGCGAACAGTTCGAAGTGTATTCCAAAAACGGCCGTTTGTGACGGTATCGACGACTGTGGCAATGGCGCTGATGAACAGCAGTGTGGTCAGTTGCTGTCGTTGTAGGCTCATAAGAAGAAGGGGGGGGGGGGTTGAAGGAAGGTTTGGGAACAACTGTTGCTGAAAGAAATTTCAAAAACTACATAAAACTGCGTAACACTGATGGATATCGTTAAGGGAATCGGTGGAAATTGTCCCCTTTTATGATAAAGATTCCAGGTTCCCTTTTTCCCTCCAGTACTTTTCGCTTGCGAGTTTGGTGCCATTCCATTATACATTTTTTCGGCTCGCCTTTCTTCACTCGCACTTGCTCGAAATTTTTTGGCACTTTTGGTTTGCAGCAGTTAAAATTTTCAACTCGCTTCTCTTAAATCAGCTTGAGGTTTTTTGAATTGCTTCGTTTACATCGTCTTAAAATCTTTCGACTCGCTTCATTCGCATCATTTCCCTTTGTTAGTGCAGCAGTGCAATGAAAGACGCTTTAGAGCCTTTATTATTGTGTCAATCGCGCAAATCTTCTACTTGCTGCGATTGCCAAGAAGGCTTGGTACTTATTTTCCCAGCTCCAAACAGCCAAAGTTTGTCAAAATCTGCTGTACACCATAATTTCCAAAGGCTGCTTTGCCACATCGGAGGGAAAAAAAGAGGGGGGGGGGGGGGGGGGGTTGAAGGAAGGTTTGGGAACAACTGTTGCTGAAAGAAATTTCAAAAACTACATAAAACTGCGTAACACTGATGGATATCGTTAAGGGAATCGGTGGAAATTGTCCCCTTTTATGATAAAGATTCCAGGTTCCCTTTTTCCCTCCAGTACTTTTCGCTTGCGAGTTTGGTGCCATTCCATTATACATTTTTTCGGCTCGCCTTTCTTCACTCGCACTTGCTCGAAATTTTTTGGCACTTTTGGTTTGCAGCAGTTAAAATTTTCAACTCGCTTCTCTTAAATCAGCTTGAGGTTTTTTGAATTGCTTCGTTTACATCGTCTTAAAATCTTTCGACTCGCTTCATTCGCATCATTTCCCTTTGTTAGTGCAGCAGTGCAATGAAAGACGCTTTAGAGCCTTTATTATTGTGTCAATCGCGCAAATCTTCTACTTGCTGCGATTGCCAAGAAGGCTTGGTACTTATTTTCCCAGCTCCAAACAGCCAAAGTTTGTCAAAATCTGCTGTACACCATAATTTCCAAAGGCTGCTTTGCCACATCGGATTGTGTTTTTCGGCTCACTTTGCTCCCAAAAATTGGGACTATTTCGGTTGCCTACGCTTGCCTTGTCCGACGGAAGCTTTCCAATTGCATTACGAGTCGAAAAATGTGCGCCGAATGAGACATCATTGGCTTTTTGACGTAACATCTTTTGCCGTCATGAAAATCGACAGGGATTTTCAAGAGAAATGTTATGGGCTGTTTTGAATTCAAATTCTCAACGGAGAATTTTCTACAAATACTGGAAGTTTTGGGAGAATTTCTTGATAGCTGTCATGCCTGCCTGAGCTGACAATGATCAGAAAACATTTACGGTTTTCTGAGAGTTCGCATGTTAGGAGGATATTTTCGCTTCAAATTCTGCTTTATTACTGCAATCTGCCAGTGCTCAACGACCCTTTCTGAAGTATGCATGTGCTCGTTTTGCTTGGAAATGCTAAAATATAGTTTTACCAACGAACTAGTGTCGCATTCAGCGAAACAAATTCGTTTAATGCGTGAAGTATTGCTATTGCGAGAGGTCCAGATTAATTAGATGGAATTTTCCAACTGGGGGATGCATTGTTGGAATTAGTGAAATCCACGTTCTTCTTTGGAGGAGCTGAGAAATTCCCTTGCCACCGCAGTGAACATTTTTTAGTTACTGTTGTTTTTTTAGGGCTTCATAATTGATTTTCTCGAGTGGTTTCACAGAAATTCAAAATTGTTTTTTACATGCCAAGCGAATAGAGCTCCACCTCTGACATAACCTTTTCTCGAATAACCCTTTCTAGTCTGTAGAAAAATATGAGCTTTGTAGTCCTAGGAGGCTTTATTTAAAGAAACATGCATATATCACTGTATTCGCGCGCTTTGTGAATACTCTGTGTCTGTCAACGTATCGTTTGTGCTCTGTTGATTATTGGTAAGGTTTCTTAAAAATAATTTGTGCTAGCTGATATAATAATTGAGAAACTAGTTTGCCAGTTGTTTCGTTTCCAACTTTTCATAATCGATCAATTGAAAAAGATTCTTCAGGCGAAAAGCAATGTGGCGGTGGTCGATTTCGCTGCAACGAAAACTCATGTATTCCGGAGGTGAATGTCTGCGATGGCCACCCCGACTGCGCGAACGCTCGTGATGAGGACGAACAGATGTGTTGTAAGTTTAATGACGCTCTTTTCTGTCGCATCGCTTCTCATTGTTAAAACCGATTTTTGCTTCGACCATTCTTAAGCGGGAGTTATCTTCGGGTGTCAACTGACACGTTTTGTATGAGGTTTCAATTGGCGAAATTCGATGAAGGAGGTTTTGTAGGAGGTTCCACTTGGTGAAATCCGATGAAGTGGTCTATAATCTTTTCAGTCTCGTCTAGAATGCAAAAATTGAAAACATATCGGGTTTATGTTTGCAAAAACTGTGCACGGTAAGAAGCCGAAATGAGGTAAATTGCCTTCGTTTGGCTCCCTGTTGCTTTCGAAATTCAATAGTCTCATTCTGGTCGCATGAATTTAAATACAAACGATTACTCTTAAAATCAAAATCTGATTATTGAACTGCTCAAGCCAGTTCAAAAAGAACATTAAACTTGCCTTTCTTCCGAAATATTTCTAACATCTTGGTGACTTCTTTTCTTCGGATTCTCTTTTTGACTCTTTTTTGCCTCAACACACGATGTTTGAGTAACTGATATGAACTTCCTTGTCAGATTTATCCATCCAGTCCTTTCAAGGCAGTTCTGCTTTTGAATATGAGCTGAAAGTTTAATTGTTGGATTGATTTAGCTCAGCGCGTATGTCTAGAGAACGAGTTTCGCTGCACCTCAGGTCGCTGCGTCCCATTCGGATGGAAGTGCGATGGCCAAAATGATTGTAGCGATGGAAGCGATGAAAAAGGTGGGAATTGTGCGTTCATATTATTTTTACACGAGCTTAGCGGACTGTGCTGACATTACATCTGGTTGTTTGGAAGTTTAATTTTTCGACGTCTTGCTTTCTTTTTTGCTCCTCATCGCTAAAAAAAAAAAGAATTCAAAATGCATACTCATAGGCAAGAGTTGTTATGGTACCTCTAGTGAAAGTAAATGTTTTGGCTAATTGGGATTGTATTTTTGTGGTGGATGTTATGTGAGCCTGGGATCGGAAATTTTGTAATTTTCCATATTCATTAATTTACTGTGAGTACTCGGTTTTTTTTTGGACGAGTTCATTAGCTTCGTCTTTGTTTTACTGTTTTTGAAACTGGTCGATGAAACTTTCAAGATATGATGTTGCAGATTGTTCCGTAGGATGTGAACTGGACCAGTTTTCATGCAGAAGTAATGCGAGATGCATCGCCAGATCGTATGCTTTTTTCTCATTCGTTTTCTGTTGTGCAGGTTTCTCATTTGTAGGCATCGTTCACCACTGATTAATGAGTTTTTTTTGTATTTAGAGTGACTAGAGCTGGTTCGACATTAAAACGTTATATACCTGGATCAAGACATTTGTAAACGTTGGAGCGAATTTTGCAAACCATAAACTAATCAATGAATTCTTATTTCAGGAACTCTTATTTAATGTTGAATCAGCGCGATTTTTTAAAAGACCACCTCACAAGAGAGGTGTATCGAAGTGCGAAAGCGCATCCTTGCAATGCTAGCGGAATTTAGCGTGCATTTTAAGTTGGGTGTGCGATGGAGAACGTGATTGTGAAGACGGTTCGGATGAGAGTGACTGTGGCGACAGTTTCGTTGTGTCGCCAGATTGCGACAGCGGCAATTTTCGATGTGCAGACGGCAGCGGCTGTTTGCGTCCCTCGCGGAAATGTGACGGCCATCGCGATTGTGCCGACTTCAGCGACGAAATTGGATGCCGTAGTAAATTGTTTTCGTCTTTCAAGATCTGTTTTGTTTCCGATTTCGCCTCAGATCTCTAGCTTCAATTTTTATTTCAATTTTCTCTTGTCTACCACACTAGAATTTTTCTTTTTTAATCTGAGAAAATAAAGTGATCCATTTTTTAAATTCACATTATTTGGCAAATTGTTGATGAAATTCATCCAAAGAAGTTCCTCACAATTTCGATTCATTTCTACACCTTCGTTGTGTTTTGCTTTTTACTCGATGCTTCCCAAAAAAATGTTTTCCAGCATGCGCGAACGACACGTTCTCATGTGGGTTGCTGTCTTCGAAATGCATCTCGCAGCATCAGGTGTGTGATCGTGTTATCGACTGTGAAGACGCATCCGACGAACTGTACTGTTGTAAGTGAAATCGATAGTTTGCGTTGGTTTCGTAACCGTTCGAAACAATTTTCCACCCAACTTTTGCTCTAAAAACTGAGCGCTTTTATTGTCGCCGCTACTTGGAATCGTACTGGGAAGCAGACGAAGGAATTTACTATGAGGAAAAGTGAGGATGGAGGAGTACAAGTTTTTGGCTTCCCTTGCAGTTTACTGGATTGTGGTCGAAGTGTAGAAATTGCATGTAATCATTTTTCAGCGTGTTTCTCAAATATGGGGCATGGATTCACTTCGTTCCGGTGCTTCAATGGAAACGCGTAAGTTTGTCCTTGTTTTATATTTGTCTCATCTTTCAGTGTTCATGTAGTTTGTGTGGCTAAGGCAGACTTTTCGGCGTGCCTAATGCGCGGTTGGCAGCCTTGCCAGTGATGTTGGTCTTGAACTTTCACTTTTTGGATTTGAAGTGAATCTGATCCAATTTAAAACCCTTCTACACCGGTAGCGTTGTTCAAGGCGAAAAATGCAAGAAGCTTGTTGCATTCAGCTGTTTACCAATTTCACTTTAACCTTCAAAATGATGACTGCGGTAGCCGTCATTTCGTTGATTACGTTTTTAGGCGCAAACTTTCTTCACTAAAGCCCACTCCACAGCACCATAAAATGTTTTTAGCATTCTGGAATGTGATATGAACGTTCAGGGCAACATTCAAACCACATGAGTTCGCTTTCTTTGCCCTAGTCGTCGCCTTTCGCTCGAATCGGCATTACGAAATGAAACTGGCTGTTAAGTGCACCACCGTCAAACTCTTTGTTATTCGGCGACGAGACCTTTCTGCTGTTTGGCTGCATACATTTAGGTGTTAAAGTTCTCTTGTTTCATCATCGTAATGACAGTCTCATTTTTTTTTTCTGTCGTAAACTGCTACATATTATGGCATTATTATATTCCAGAACGAAAGGCTCCACACTTTACTGCATTCCACGAAGCATGGTCTGTGATGGCACTCCGCAATGTCCAAATGGTCACGATGAAGATCCACGTGTTTGTGGTGATTATATTCACTTTTCTCAACATCACCTTGCAAAATTGTCAATCTGTAATGGTTCCGTTGCTTCGTCCGCCCCTTCACAGTTCAAATATAGTACGGCAATAACCAGCTGAACTAATTGCTTGGTTTGCCGCCGTAAAAATGAGCGTTTACGAACAGAATGCGGAAGCAATTTACGGCGTGCACTTCTCATAAACTGACACGAAGCTGCGCTGTTTTGCAGCTAGCGCAGGAGATCGCTGCGCCATGTGCCCGACGTTTGCTCACTTTTTCGTCGGTTGATTCAAATAAGAGGTGCCGTTGATGATTTCTCGAATAGGACGAAATACGTAACGCTTATCTAAGAAATCACTGAATGCAGTCAGCTATCAACGTGTGCGTTTAGTAAATAGTGTGAATTCGTCATCATGAGTCATACTTATTAATCCGCAATCCGATGTCTCTATGTCTGCGATGCGTTTATTGTATTTTCTTGCAGCGTTGCACATTTTGTGCCGTAGAGCCCTTGTTTTAGTCTAACGTTGTATTTTTGGTTTCTGATGAATGAATGGTAACGTCTTTGTGATTTTCTTTCAGCGCTTCACGATTGTGGTGACAACCATCTGAAATGTGCGAATAACCGTTGTTATCCACAAGCAGGCTTCTGTGATGGTGTTTCTGACTGCGAAGACGATTCTGATGAGAAGAATGTTTACTGTACGTTTTCTGTGGACTTCTTCATTTACTGAAATGTCTTTTCAGAATCCCTCTAGAAACTCGATCTGGGAATGGAGCACCACAGATTTGTAACCCATGTGCCGTTCAGATATAACTTTATTGTGGAAAATGCGACGGAAGGATGAGCAGTGTTTGATTTCATTCCGTTACTGGGTCAAGGTCCGTAACAAATATAAGATGTTAGATGCATCGCATAAACGTTGGGCGGGAAGAAGTATAGCATGTGTAAAAGAGGTGCGAAAGACGGCTTATCTACGACGAATCGCTTTCAGTTTTCTCACATTTCGCATTGAAAATAATGAACATTGCATAAGTAAACTTGTTAATATGCGGCATAAGCTGGAAATTTGGCTTCAGAGAGACCGAACAGCGACTCCATCCATATGCGGTGTAGATGCGCGCGTCAAAGAGCGAACTTCTTCGAAATTTTTGATAAAATGATAGGCAGTCCACGAAGGGTGTTTTTTTCATTAATAATGTCGCGCGCTGCTCATTTATGTTTGCGCTTCAAGTTCATGTCTTGGCGGCGTACTTTTCCGGCTTCCTACAACGCCAGGGGCCATGTTTGCTGAGACCGATTGATTGATAAACATGGGTTGTGTTGAAATAGTTACTCTTGGAGTGTTAGGTAATAAGAGCTGTCGCAATTCGTTCCGCTGTGTGACGACGGGTCGGTGTGTACCGTACACTAAAGAGTGCGATGGATACGACGACTGTGGGGATGGCAGCGACGAGTTTGACTGTGGTATGTTTGATTTTTGTCATCCCCCTGTTCTTATCCACTTGACTACCGTTACTGTCCTGTAGCGGAAGAACTGGAAGAGTTTCCTGTTAAACTGAATGCTCGACTGCTACTCTGCTATTTTCTCGTATACAGAGCGGCCCAATATCAATTGACACAGAGAATATATAGAGATATGGCAACAAAACTTGATAAGTAACACGCCCAAAGGAATGTCGAGTAACGGCTCGGTTCCTCACAGACACATTTCGCAAATAGCGATCGAATTCTCTTATCACAAAGGATTTGAAAAGGAATGAGGAATTCAAAGAAAACAATCGGACTGATCGCGGGCTTGCCCGCTCAAGCCGGTTATTGCAATTTAATGTTCTTCTCGCCCCAAGTTTGGCTTTCGCTTGGCGCTGCGGGCTCGCCTCCTGTCGGACCTCAAACCTCATAATTAAACCAAGTCGTTACGCGACGTGAAGGCGAACAACATCATAACAGAATCGGTAATACGACAATCTCGTTATTAACAAAAACACCAACAAGGAGCAAAGCGATGCATAGAAACAACAATGAGCACAAAGCATCAAAGAAAGGGCAAAGCGATGCATTTAAATAATAATAAGCACAAATGCCCATCTACAACGCTAACGATAGCAACACCTTGCAAAAACAGCAAGCAGATGAAAGTAGAAAGGGGCCATGGTACAGGTCTGCACGGGCCCCAACATGCTCTAGATCAGCCCTCATAAACAGTGACTAAGCCGGGCTTGTCGTCTCTCCGAGGCGGTGACGAAAGATACGATGAAATCGTCGCTGGCATGGCCCACTGCCCGTTGGTGCCAACTGCCCATGCTGAACCAGAGCCCCTTTCGCAGCACCTGGACTTTGCGAATCTTCGCGACGTGTCCATATTAACTGTACGAGTTGCAAATTTTTGCGTTTGCTACTCAACAGTTTGAGAAGATTAGTAGCCGATTAAAAAGAAACTGTTCTCTTGAAGCGCCAATCTTAGATTTATGGTGCGCTCAGGTTTAAAGTTTGAAGCCTGAAGCCACTGTGGTTTAGTCGGATCCAGCATGTGGTGTAGTCGGAGTCTGAAGGAGCGAGTACATGCTGTCTTCTGTCAGTACGCACCGTGTGCACCCAAATCCATTTGCGGGCTGTTCATTCACGCACCTTCCGCCTATCGGACAAACGCCAAGGCCTATGCTGCGCATTCCCTTCCCTGACCCTGACCGCATCGTAGGAATGAGGTTCGTCTGCACTTCACTGAAATACCGCTGTAAGAGGGAATCTGTCACTTAGCATGTTCATCATTCTTGCTGCTCAATTTCGCCTATGTTTTGCTCTTTTTGAAATGACAACGTATGAAACAAAGTTTTGAAAAAGTGTCGTCCTAGCAGTTGGGAAGAACGTTGTGCTGTTTTCTCAGTTGCCCATCGCTCGCAAAAAGAAATCTGGTGACTAGTAGTTTTTGCCAACCATGGTAGCTTAAGGGTCGTTCAGTAGTAGAATGACGCCAAAATTGAAAAGCAGTCCGTATTATGTAATATATACTGCTGGTACAGCGCAGTTTACATTTAAAATAAACGCATTGCACGGATGAGTTCGCGTTATGGCATTAAGTCGCTGAAGGCCAAAAGTACGGTCCAAAGAAACGTATGGTAGGCGCTTATTGTCACGCATCGAAACCAATCGATTAAGCGGAAAGGTCTCGAATGATGTAAGGCCTCATAAGGTTTCAACTGGTACGAAGACTAACGAGGGAAAGAGTCAGTCTCGACGAAATTTAACTGGCAGAGAAGTTGGTGCTGGACCGACTGCTGCGTGCTGGGCTAATAGGACCGTTTTTGCGGCATCCGTAGGCGGCTGTTGAGATGGTTCGCGACGAAAATCGCCTAAGCATTCGCTTGCACAATTCATAGGAATTTCCTCAGCAGCTCAGCGTATGAAATTTCCATTGCTGTTTGCTGTATGACTAGTTCGAATTGCTCGTAGCAAAAGTTGTTCCCTGTCGTCTCGCATGCTAGTCATCACTAATTTTAGATATAACGAATCTGTGTGACCAATTCGGCACATGCAGTCAAGAATGCCTTCCAAAGAAGCCGCTCATCAAATGCGCATGTGCGCCTGGTTACTTGCGTGAATACTGGAGTCGTGACCAATGCAAAGCAACGGGTGTGTCAAGTGGATGTTCATTTTTTCATAGCTGACTGTTCATGTTATGAGCAACGAGAATAGATGTTCACTCCTCTGTTTTTGCTTTTTTTAGTCACATTTGTCACCTTGCCATTTTCAACCGGGATTTGTTTCTTTGTTTCGTGGCAGCAATTTCTGAGTCATATTCATACTACGTTGTGCAGCTGTGCCGAGATTAGCCAGTAGCAAATCTTAATCAGTTTTTCATTTTATTTACTTCGTTGTATTATTCCAGACGGCTGCAAGTGTAGTCGATTTGTTTGCCTTTCGATTTATGCAGAATGCTAGCTTTTTGAACAGACACCCTTAGTAGTTATTCCAATTTGTTTCATACCTCGAGTATGATTTGAAATTCTCCTATTTAAATGTTTCTTTTTTTAAATTTAGATGAGAAAGTTTTTGTATCTTTGAGGTAATCTGTTCGACAACTTTCATGCATCCAACCAAAAAAGTGTTGAATTGTGTTTAGAAGAAATGTATGGTGAATTTCAGGAAGCAAGGCTGCAAAAGTAGCGATAATTGATTCGCGAATAATGCATTCATTCACGCATACGCACAACTTGAGTAATGTTCGTCTCGAGACTGCCGATTTGCAACGTACAATCACCGACTTTGATTACATTGTTGATGGTCCTTTTGGGGATCCTGCGAAGCAAAAAACATTGTTCTTCTGGGTGGATACTGTAAGCTTTTTAAACGGTCTTAAAATACTAACTTCACAACTGTTGAAGGAGAAGCATTCTGGATTTTTTTTGTTGATGTTTTTGAAAAAAGGTCTAAAGCGAAAGCATTTTGGAGGTTTTCGCATTAGACGTATGGAGTAGGAAGATTTTAAAACAATGACGCACGCCATAGATGTTTGACAGCTCACGTCTTAATTAATACTTACAGCACTTTATTGCTTACTGCACTCAACAAAATGATAGTTTTGGGCGCACTGGGAAAAATTTTCATATACATTTATCTAATTCCATCAATTCTATTCTGTTTATGTTGATAATGTTCTCATAGACTGTTCATTTTTAAAGTATCAATGTAGTTTGCCATTGTTCGCTACGTGGCGTATTTTTTGTATTACAGGCACATGAAAATGTCCAGTCAGGAACGCTGTCGAATATGTTGCGAAACAAACCTTCAAGGGTGAAACGTGGTTCACCTCAACTTTCAGTATGCTTTCTTTATTTGGGCCTCTCTTTGAGGTGTTCTACGAAGCCTTTTTGCTGACCGTATTAGATTCATTCGCTGTGCTTCAGAAAAAAATTAAACACTTGCGGATTAGATGGTGGGAAAAGGTTTGAGTACGGAAGCGACAAATTAGCTAGAGGTTCAAACACCATGAGAAAAACTTGTCCAGTTTTCTTAAAATTTTTTCCTGCTTTCTTCATAAGATAGCTAGCGTGAATTTTCCGAGATTTCATTTCATCGTGTTGTTGAGCGTACGCACTGAGCTTGGTCTAATATGATGTTGACGTACGCTAATACAATAGATTGTGGCGTGTTTTTTGATTTGGTGTGTCCACGTGATGAGTTGGCAGCGCGAAACATCATTTTGAGGTCTTAGTCGCTACGCACTTGCAGATGATGCGATTCCACCGAACAACTGCTGTGGCGGTCGACTGGATAAATCGCAACGTTTATCACGCACATTCTGGTTTTATCTTTGGGTAATCACTTTTCAAGAATACCAATTACCGTTTCGACAGAACTCATTCCTAAAATTCATGAATTTCACTGTTGCATTTTCTTTGTGCTGCTCATAGCTTTGTTTTTTCGGCAAAGAGGACACTGGGTGACTTCATGTCTGTTTAAGAAAATTTGAACTAGGGTTAAAATGAAATTGCTTTGCAATTCAGCGCACAGCGATAACGGAAGTAACTGTCAGGTGAGAGGGGTGCTTTAGATTGTAATACCAAACACACAACATCTTACGTTTTATAGTCTGTACTGCTTCTGACGGTGATCTGTGACCGTGGCCGAAGGAGCAAAAAACTATGGCAGATTTGTCTTCTCAGTCAGCAGAATGGTCTAATTGTGTTGCATGTAGTCAGTTGGAAGAGAACTTATGGTTGGCGAACTGTTGGAGAATGTTGGCTAAATCAATTAATACTGTCCTAATCTTTGTTGTCTTTGATCTGTCTGTTCTGTGTTATGAGATGCTTAAAACGAATCTGCTGTAGTCAGAAGCCGAAAATGTTATGTATTTTTGGGTTGTATATGGTCACGCCTCAGTAGAAAGATGGTTGTGAGTGCTAAGGTTGTTTTAAAAATAATCGTGATTTTGGTTGTGAATAAAATAAGCTTCGTTTAGCATTGATGGAACCGTCATATCAGTGACACCGATTTCTGAGATCAGAAACAGTGGTGCTAGTCTTCCGATTGTGTGGGGCAATTTACTTCGAGTGATGGCCGTTGTCGTCGCTCCAAACCGACAGTAAGCTCGCCATTTTTTGCTAAGATGTTATCAAGAATGTTTTCATTGAATTTTTTGCAACTATGTTGTCTATCCAGAAGGTGATCGGGTGACCTCAAACTATTTTGAAAACGAATTTCGAATTTTTCCAAATGTTCGTTAGGAAAGTGAAAGTTGCAGTTTTAAATGTGAGCAAAAGAGCAATGCGTCACTACGTCGGATTCGATGAAAAGCACTGGCAGATAGTTGCTTTTAGGCGATTGTTCTGGAGTGTACAAGAGCCATACGCTGCAATTGAATCATCCAGCCTTGACGGAAGTGAAAGGCGCACACTCGCTCTCAATGCAATTTACGCTCCCAGCAGCCTCACTGTCGATGAACCTAACAAGTAAGTCAGTTTATAATTCGCTCCACTGTGTAGCTTTTAGTTCACAGACATCATGAATTTCTCACCTCTGTACAACATTAACAAAAAGCGACGTTCCTGAAGTTCTTACTTATTTTCTATGTTGTTATGAAATGTTAATTTCAGCCGTCTGTACTGGAGTGATGTTGAAAAAGGAACTATCGAAACTATAACATTAACAGGCAAAGATCGGCGTATCGTGAAGAAATATGGCTACCAAAGTGAGTGAGGTTATCGTCCTTAACCTATTCTTCTATCGTCTTTTCGGTGGAATAATGAGCGGAGAGGGCGGCTAGGGAATGTCATACAAAACGTTTAACTTAATTTTCAGTCGTTTTGATCATTCGTAACGATCGTTTCCAAACAGCATTTGTGCTAGCTGAAAAAGCATTAAGAGGCGATGAGTATATTTTGGATCAATTTAGATTTTTTTTTTTTGAGTTTGGAGCTAATCGATACCTTGGGAAGGCTTGTTTCCTTGCAGGTGGGATTCTGCATGATCGGCCGCTCAGCATAGATGTGTTTGAAGACAGTCTCTATGTGATCGGATCCCCGAAGGGTTCGCTTTGGCAGATGCATAAATTTGGAAGGCAGGCAGAACGTGTGGTTGGTGGTCTCGCGGTGAGCACACCCATTGCTCGGCTACTTATCATTCATCCTGCGAAAAGATGTTCGTTTTTTCAGTCTCAGTTGATATTTAGACATCTTCCGGAAGGAAAAATTGATCAATTTGGAATTGCTCCTACATTTATTTACGAGCGTGAAAAACATGACGGAGCGGTTACCGCCATCCCAAGTTTTCTGAAGTGGCAAATGAAGATTTGGCTTGCAAAAACGCATCAGAGTACACTGGACTCGACTCAACCGTCTCCTTCCCCCTGCACAATGGACGCGACCCAACCGCCTTCTTCCTCCTGCACCCTCCTCCCCTACCACTTCTCCTTTCGTGCGTCCGATATTTCGCACCTGAGTGCTATCCTTGCTTTCAATCTGTTTTTTTTCTTGCTATGAATTTATTTTATTATGGACTGTGAAGTATTTTGTAGACCCAATGCATTCGGCGTGTTCAACTACCTCACCAAACGATCCTCCAAAGTGCGGGGGTCGACCATGCGTTCCTAATGCCTCGGACCCGTCAACATTTTCATGCCTTTGTATCGATGGTGCTGTATACGATTCAAAGACGAAAACATGCGTTCAGATAAAAAGGGACGAGAAAATGTCGAGAAGTGAGTTTGCGTCTTTCCATTTATCGAAGTTCAGTGGGATGGGAAATGTTGGGGGTTCCAGAAATTTCTTTTTGTGTTCCATTTTTTGCGAAATTTTTTTTAGTGCTTTTTATCTTCGAAATGAAAAGTGAACTCGCTTGTTATTTCTTTAGGCACCCATGCTTTATGCAAATTTGTGTTGGCCGATGGGCAAATATTAAGCTGATCCATTCGGCAGTCAGCCGCTGCCCATTCAGAACCTCGTAATGTTCTATTTATTATCATAATACGCTAAGAGTGTAGGCATCTTTGGGTTGGTTAGAAAGTGTAGCTGATTGCTGCAGCAGAGAAATGGTTGTGAGCCATGAGTAAATTATCCGCTTGGAATAATTTAAGAGTGGTCGCTGGGTAGTGAGCCTGTTGTACGCGGAAAAAGTACAGTAGCTAAGCATACACGCAAAAATGTGTAGGTCTTTCAGTGGCTTGCGCATAGAGGAAGAACTAAAATCAAACAAAGTTGCTGATTGAGACGAGTTTTATAGCTGCATTTGCTAGTCCCTCCTCATGAAAATTCCGCTATCCATAACAGACAATAAAAATTGATGATTTGCCTGCCGCACATAGCAAAAATCCAATTACAAAACGATGTTCGTTCAAGGGACGTCAGTAAAATCTATTTCAAGTGAAATGGTTTACGTTACTGCAGTTGAGCTTCGTGGGCATCCGTGTCAATAGACCGGATGAACTTTGACTTATTTAAAAAGGTCCACGTGAAAATTGGCTCATCAGTGCTCATGAAGAATTAGCCAAGGATTCATGCGAAGCGTTCATTTATGTTTGACTGCACCAGCGAAAAGTTTAAGTGGAAAATAGGCTTGCCAATTTTCCATTCCTTCGAGCGCGTAAGGTTTTGATTGTTTTCCAACCTAAGCGATCCGTTTAGACGACTATGAGGACGAGCTTTTTCTGCAAACATGTCAATCAAGCGTTGTACGAGCGTTGAAATTAGTGGAGGATTCCCTGTCATTTACTTATGTGCTTGGATTTTCACATATTTTAACCATTAATTCCCATATGGAGTAAAGACAAGTGAGATTGGCGAAATGAATAACATTATGAAAGACGGGGAGAAACCACTACGGTGAAGACTCACAGTGAAGGAAGGCGCTCACTAACAGCGAACTTTGCAATAAGATACCCCATGTAAATTTGCGCGCGTTACACTGGATTAACTAGTAGCTGCTTCCTAACTGAAACCATTCAGAAAGGTAGATTTCTAGCGTATGTAAAGGAAGATTTCATAGAATGTGGATCGCAGTTCTGTCTGAACGGAGGCGTATGCGACTCGACGAGACATCGCTGCCTATGTCCAAAGGGAGTTCGCGGTGAAAGATGTGAAACCGACGTGTGTCACAATTTTTGTCTAAACGGAGGCAATTGTACCATAATTTACGACGCTTCTTCACTATACGGTGATCCCGAGTGCAGGTATTATTTCATCGCTTGTAAATAAATTTTTTAAATTTTGATTACGACCCAACAGTTGAGAAAATAACTTTCCTTTTCGTTTTGTTAGTTGCGAATCAATGATATTCATAATGTTAGCCTACGCTTTTTTGGTACAAAAAAATAGCAATGAATTACTAATGTACCATTGTGACTTCACAGGGCAGAGGCAGCAATACTGCGGTTTAACGAGTGTTATCATAGTATGAATGCGGCACTGTATCATGTTAGAGTGTGGCACGATGCAAAAAGTATCCACGCTGACAGTCTAATGAATTCGACAATTGTATTGAATATATTGTGCATTGAATTAAGTGTAGAGGACAAATAAATGGGCAACGAACGATGTCGGCGTCGCTTCTGAATTGCTTAAGTTGTAACAAGAAATTGAAAGTGCGCTCAATTCATTGGTCTGTTGCAATTCGATGATTGAACTATACGGTGCAAAGAATAAATGTTCTTATTGCTATGATGATGTCAACCATCATCGTGGGGGAAAGTGAGTGATCACCACACTGATCGGAGTCAGTCGAAGGTTTCAGGCGTGATTCTGGCATATAAAACCGTTCGAATTCCACTTTACTAAAAGGCACTAATACAACCAAATATTTATGACCGAAACGTTCGAAATTTTATTGGGAGTGGATTCGAAACTGTTATTGACTTATAGTAATCTAGGTTGATTGCACGAAAAGACAGTGTGGTGTTCGCAATTCCTTCGCGAAACAACGGAACTACTGTGTTTCGTTGTCTTATAGAAAGGAAGACTGCTAATTCAAGGTGTTTCCCGTTATTTGATTTGTAGATCAGAACCGGACGTTCTATATATTATTCAGTATTCAGATTTCACATGTTAGTACGATTTGTTCTTGTCTTCAATGCCGTTTCGTTTTTTTTTTTTAGTTGTCCCATCGAATATACGGGCAAACGATGCCAACAGTACAAATGCACTGGACGTTGTGGCGCAAATGGAGTTTGTACGGTAAACTAGTTCGTCGTTTGGCTAAAAAATGTATTGTCAGTATTCGTGCCGAACTTTTATTCTGCATGTTTAGATGGGCACTTTTCTCTGTTGTGCTCTGAAACCGTTTGAAGATTATTGGTTGTAAAGAGTGGGGAGGTAAACTGTTGCAAGTTTTGTTATTGGGATTTACCAGAAA
>JPKZ01001211.1:76305-91690 GCA_000803305.1 Toxocara canis | reverse complement strand
ATATATGTATACATGTATATGTGTATGTATACATATATATACATATATACGTTTATATATATAGCGTGTTTGCACTTTTTAAGTTTCAAAATGATTGCGCGAAAGCTAACTTGTCAACAGTTCCCGGCTGGAATATTTCTGTTATCTTAAAAAGGTATTTTGATTTGGAGTTATGTATAAATTCAGCGTTCTAATGCTTTTGTGAAACGTAATGGTGGGCTAGAATTTGTAGATATCACCAACGACGGGACTTCCGAGCTGCGAGTGTGACCCGGGTTATGCTGGAGCTGAATGTGAACGTCGAATCGACGCTTGCAAATCGTTCTGCTTCAATGGTGGACGTTGCTCATATGCCGAAGATATGACCCCATTTTGCGACTGTCCGCACGAGTTCATGGGTACAACGAACACTTCTTGCATGTGCTGACTGTGCTTATACTTTTCGTGGCAGTTGCTAAACGTGCGCATGGCGTGCGCTGAGTAGGGGCTTATGAACAGACTGTGCGATCACCATGTGCAAGTTTCTTAAACTTTTGAATGTATGAGTTCATTTCAGATATGCAGTGCTTTTCCCATCCAAATGATTTTTTTATGTTCGAAACCGTTCGATCGTCGCAACACATTTACAGGCCGTCGCTGTGAGAACTGTGTCCTTGAGAATGGCGAAATGCATTTATGTCGCAATGGTGGCTACTGCAAAGGCAGAAAAGGCTGCTCATGTCCTCCTGGTTACACTGGCGTATCATGCGAGCAAGACCTTTGTTTTGGTATGCGTTTAAAGTTTTCTGGCACATTCGATCAGAATCACTTTTCGTTAAGTGCCCAGATTTGAGGAAAGTCCATTCGATTGTTGAAGATTCTATTCAACTTTGCGTTCCTGCTGTCTTGAAGAAGGGCGATTGAAATATGAAGCAGGCAGTAAAGCAATAGACGTTCTCGTATCTCAGTTAGTGGGCCTTTCGTCAATAACATGGACGTCTAGTCACGATGCACTGTAATACAGTGATCTATGGAAAGTTTAAATACTGCAAAACATAAATTGATGAACGCGTTTGATTGTTTAAAGCGGACATCATTTAGGATATTGCTACAACGACGGCCTTTGCGTGCGATCGTCGAGTAGTGGAGGCATAAATGAACTTGAATGCGTTTGTCCTGCTGGTTTTGGGGGGCCCAGGTGTAGTGATGATTGGTGCCACCGAAACGGAGACCACTGCTTTAATGGAGGTGAGGTTGCTTTTATTTGTGATATTTTGCCCGCTTCGAGACATGTTATGCAGCATTTATCCTTTTCTTGCACAGGCATTTGATTATTTGATAGAGCGGGTAGTTGTTTGCCTTGCAGTCAAAAGAAGAGCGAATTCGTGCTGTCATATGCGTTTTCGTAAAGCGCGGTTTCTTAGCAGCAGCTCTGCTGGAACAGATATCGTACATTATCGCGTAAAGCTGTGATTTCCTAGTCAGTCTTGCACATCTGCGTTACCAAAGAGGTGTTGCTCACAGTAATCGCGAAGTGAAGTCTAATGAAGCGTATGACAGTTGTTATCAAACTCCATATGATACTGTTTCCAGATCAAAATGTGGTTTGACGTCTTTAAGGTTTGTAGCTGTTTTTTATAGGGCACTGTGTTCACGATTCCGTCCGAGGGCCCATATGCATATGTCCAAGTAAGTATCAGGGAGAGCGGTGCACCGAAAATCGCGAATGTGCGGATTATTGTCTCAACGAAGCTGAATGCCAATCAAAAAACGACCACGAATGGATGTGCATGTGAGTGATTTTCAAAAATTTTGTGATAAAATCGTGCTCATTTTCGCCACCTGAGCAGATAACATCCATCTGTTATTTTCAGGTCAATTTCATACCATACGCTGGCACATCTACTTAAAGATTTTAAGAAAGTGAAAAAGTAATATATGGAGGCGAATACGTTTCAGTTCAAGGTCTTCTTCTGGTTGGTACTTTTTTTGTGGTCGGACATCCAGAGGCTCGGATTTTCGACCCCCTTTTTTTATCCAACATGTCGTCTTTATACGGCATCATGAGAGCCTGTCCAGAGACTTACTTACTTTGCATATCGTTCATTAAAGTGCGACTAAAAGTGTTGTTTATGATGGAATCCTGAGAAATATTAACTTCCAAACGTTCTACTCTATGCGGTTGTTCAGATTTCCCGTTTCAAGATTGCTATATAGCATTGGAAACGTAATAATAATATTAATTAATAAAAATAAATTAAACTATTTGATATTTGTTCACTTATTGTTCTGGAATGTATGATTGTTCCAGTTGTAAACCAGGCTATACCGGAAATCGTTGTGATATATTCGGTAAATGTGCGACAAGTTGTGAAAATGGTGCCAAATGTCGATTGGATGAACACTTCGGCGCGATATGTGAATGTCCACGAGGGCTTACTGGAGCGAGGTTACTGTTTTCGTTGAAATGTTTCTATGGTATCTATAATGCTACTTGCACCATAAAGTAGTACACCACTAAACCTGTGGTGTACTACCAGCTTTACATCGGCAACTCAGATTTCCCTTTCATTAGTTGACTATTCTTTAACCATTCCAGTGACTCGATGTGTCATTTGCAGTTTTATTGGAAGTTTCAAATCATTACACATATTTGTGGTCGGGACGAAGAGTCAACTGATTGTAATTTGCTGTTTAGCAAATGTGCCTTTGATTTTGGGGATGTGTGCGATAAGTTGTAATAAGCGTGTTGTTGTAGTTGCAATGAGACGTCAGCACGCACATGCGCGGAACTAACGTGCTTCAATGCGGGCAAATGCATGACAACGGCGACACGCGGAGTACGGTGTTCGTGTCCGGTCGGCTGGGGAGGCTTGATATGCGCTACCCCTGAATGCAGTGCGTATTGCCGCAACGGAGGCACGTGCCTTATCGTCGAGAATCGTGCCATTTGCTCGTTCGTCTTTAGCCTTTTACCGTTGCCTCATGGATGCAGCAGTCTGAGTTGTCGCATTTTGCGATTACAGTTCATGCCTTTCTCGTTGATTCTAAATAACGTTCTTGCTCCACTCGTCACACTTTGGACGTTTATAAACATATTTCTTTAATGCCTCAGTCGAGTTTGTCATTTTGGGCCTCACAGAAACACGTCAATTCATCTTCGACCTGAAATTCTAGCAGCTAGGTTAAGTGTGACAATTTTAGCGCTAGAAGTTACCACATTAGCCTTCCAACTCATTATCTTTTGTAATGTAGGCGGGTAATTGTATGAAAAATGGTATGGAGGACTCATTATTGTGCTGAGGCGTAATGACGTCGTGCATCTTGAAGTGCTGATAGCAGACCACCTTATCTCCATTTTTAAAAAATGTGGCGGCTTGCCTTATCAAGGTTGGGCTTGTGGAGTCTGAAATTCGCTGTTTTCAAGGTGCGGTGATGCATGGTTGGGCGATCGTTGCCAGTTCCCGCGTTCAGCTGTGCATGTTCCATACGCAGAAAAGAGGGCTGGAATAACTGCAGGTATGTGACAATATTTTGTTTCGCTCTGCAAAGAAATGTTCAGCTTTTGAATATGATGTATCGGGTGGTAAAATCACGTTTGTACTAAACATCTCATTTTACATTTTTCTCTAACGCTTGCGGAAGTGCATCATTTTGAGTCCCATGTCCTGGAATGATAAAGCTTGCATGCGGCAAGACGATTACTTCTCTTATAAATTGTCTCACTGCAAACAAACAGTAGCCAGTCGATTACTTGGTGCATACTCATGTCTTCTAGAAAATGTATTATGTGTCGTACAGCAGAGCTAAATATGTTTCCACCTTCCTTGATCCGAACAAAAGCAAAAATCGGTTTCTTTGCTTTGGCGTTCCAACCTGTGTCGGTGAAGCGGTATTTCAATATCACTAAGATTGTAAACTAAGTGTGGAGAAGACACATAAGAGGACAATTCGCACCACCATATCTCGGGTGAAACCTCCCTAAATGGAAGGTCGATCGGATCTGCAGCGGCCCTCTATGGTTAAACTTGCCTGTCTACTGATCTTTTTCACGAGAGATTTCGAATTTCAGAGGTGTTGATCGTTGTATTCCCTGTGATGTTGATAATTTCGTTGACTTTCGCCGTGCTGTACTTGGTTGTCGTAAAGCGTAACAGGTACGAGAGTGATCGCTTTTTTTGCATTTTGTTTCTCTATTTTTGCAAATTCTATTTCAAGATAGTCAGCTAACAAAAAAATCGTTAAAATTTTTGTCCAGATAAGCTGTTTTGCATTTTAAAAGAAACCTGAGCGTTTTGGTAGAATCTTTTCAAAAACTTAAAGTTTAGCAATCGATGAGTACGGATTTTCAATGGCGGAAACTGCTGACCAATTCCGTTGAAAAAAAAATGGGTTGCTTTGCTTATAGAGGATGATGCAGAGATGGATGTTCCAGTTATTAGGCATTAAAGCTTCTCGTTTCAAGTTTCAACACAGTTATGCTGTGCTCACAGGCTCCACGTTTTACAGGCCGTCTCGTCAGTTTGTGCATTCGCGCATGCAGGAGAATCGTGCTGTTGAGGACATCGACGAGTTCCACAATCCAGCTTTCATGGCAGGCGAAGAACAAGATGGGACTGCCATCGTTATCAATGAGGTAAGTCTGTTCTCGGGGTATTTGTCAACCCCATTGTAAGAAATTTAAACACATTTTCAGGAACCCTCTGTTATTTTCTAGGCCATAGAAGAGTATTGCTTATTGCTGGAGATACCAGTGTCTTTGGAGCAACGTGAAGGTGCAGTGGTAATGCAAGAAGGCTCAGCGTCGCCGCATGCATATTCGAGTGATGGCTAAGATGATTGATTTAAATTTTTAAAACGACAGATTTTAAAGTTATTAATCCCTTTAGCTAGTGCGAGTAAGCGAATTGTTGTGAAGTTCAAATCAGTAGTCGTTATTTTTCAGGTCTTTGAAAAAGGTGCCGGATAAGTTGGAGGTTCGGCTTGGCTTAGTTTATTTAAGTTCTAGTATTCTCGTTATCTTAGGGTTGAGAAGCCAGTTGGAGGACTACTGTATTATTTAGTATGGTAACAAATAAATGCCCTCTTAATGTAATATTAGGCGAAATCCCTTTTCCCCAGTAAAGGCTCTGTGAGTCTTTGCGGGGACTTTGTGTTTTTCCCACGAAGGCTTTCCTAGGTGCCGCCCGAGAGTTTCCCTCCCCTTCCTGAATCTTACCGACACTGGAGCGAATAGCTTCCAGCTTACATGCCAATGTACCTGGTTGTTGTGTGGAGAAAACAAGATGTTAGCACTTTGTCGTCTTGTTATTCACGACGTGCATGATAAACAAGGGCACAATCCAGTGCTGCTGCATTACGCCTAGTACAAGTTAGTCCAGGGTTTGCCCAATTTTATCCAACCCTGAGTAAATCATCTGCATGGTGGAGACGATTGGCACTACGGAATTGCTGCACGCTACTCTTACCGATGTTGGCGAACCACCCACTCCCTGCCGACTCATTTGGGACTAGCACGAACACGCACCACGCATTACCAACATTTGCAATACAACTAAATGCACAAACACGGCTTTCATTGTTCTCAACATCATATTTTATCATACACCGCATCGCACCACAACTGCACATTAAATCAGAGGCCAACAGAAGAAGATAGTAGATCATATAAGGTGGCAGCTATTGATCGTTACCAACAATCGCGATGTCTTCACAACTTTTCCTCTAGAAAAAAAAAACGAATTTGCTTATCCCGGTGATGTGGAAGTTCGCCCTCGTTTCACCACTGTGAACAATTTATGGAGTGTTTTATAACTTCGATGAAGCTCCATCAGATTGAGAACTTTACGTTCGAAATTTGTTTCTGGGATCTAGAGGAGCTACGAGAAGATGGTCAAACGTGCCCATGCTCAGTATTATATTCAGTGTTATATATATACATGTATAAACGCATATATTTATACATATATATGTGCAAATAGTAAGTCTAAAAGTTTCAGTCGACAAATTTCACGAACCCAGTGTATGAAAGTGTTTATAACGACACAGTGACATGTCTGCCTGAAACAGCAGCAACGCCACTGACGCAAAATCCGGAGCAGTTCGTTCTTTTTGAAAAGCGAATCACCGATGACCTCAACAATGTCGGTGTCTGATGCGTTGTCTTGTGCTGTTTACACAGGTGAACTGGTCCATCATTTCGTTAAATTACCATTTCCACTGAGATTTATGTTGTTGGTTTGACAAAGCTGAGTCGTATAATGCGGGTGACTTATTTACTCTTTGCTATTCGTTCTCAAACTTTTTTTCTTTATCGCTACTTCTTTATAATCGATTTTCTTCTCTTACTGTAAAACGCTTGCACTGGTCATGTCAAACATTCGTCCATGTTTGATTACATTTTCGTGCGATACTAACTGTTGACTTCAACAGATGAGACTTGTTTCCTCTCACTTTTTGCTAGTAAAAAATACAATTCTTCTTTCATATTGTTTGTCATTTTTCTGAATTCCGAAACTTTTTAAAGTGTGCCTTCGTTGTTTAGCTTCGTCTGTAAGTAATACTCATTCCGGATGTTATCGGTTTTTAAATTTTTTGGTTCGAAGGAGTCTTCTGCACATTTTGCATCTTTGTTTGGGCTTGCAGCATCTGAATTTTTGCTTTTTATTGGTGAGCTGCTATTTGGCTCACTTCTTGAGCAACGGTCGCCAGAAGAATAGGAATTTATTTGCTTTATGGAGAAGATACTTTAGATAAGGAATGTTTTTGAAAGCATATAGCACTCATTCAATACCATGAAAAAACTTCATGAAACAATCGAAGTGAGAAGTGCGATCGCCGTAATCTGCACAATGTTAAATCAAGTTACAAGCTGGCATGGCCGCGATACGGCTTGTCTGGCAAACCAAAATTTTCAAACGATTTGTGTAGGGATGGATACTGCAAGAATCTTTCCTCACTTTGGCATGGCATGACGCACAGCAGTCTTCAGATTGGAACTCCGGTCAAAGTTTGGATTTGTTTTCTTACTTAGGTTAGCTTCATCTTCGAAGCAGCCTCACGAAAACAAAGATGCCACAAGTACTTTCTATCGGAGGAAAAAACTATGTTTGAATGTCACGTTAAGGGGTTCATTCTGATTCCTCTGGTCCATCTGTACGCGGCCAATACTGCCAATGTGCATTCGGTATTTGCCGACTTGTTTGCGCCCTTTCTATACGCGTTCGCATAAGCACTCTGTTTTGAAGCTTCAGCATTTACTTGACTTGTGCAGCTAAGTGCATTTAATGCATTCGCAAATCAGATGACTGCTTTGTTTTTCTTGGTGCTATTGTTTGAGGAAATAAAACTTCTCACCATTCTGTCTGTAACGGTTTCACAGCCTTGTGTTCTCTGTAGTGTTCAGATTCGATTTGTCCATAGCCACCATGCACAAGCAAAAATACGACTGTTTCAAATATCGCCCGTAAATTCTTCCGTTTTCTCAACAGGTTCTGCTAACCACGAGGCACGATAGAAACGAATATACTCGCATAAATATGCCTCCGCATTCCTTGTGATCACCGTGCATTGTGCACGTTGCTGATGATGGCATGAAGTAGCGAAATGTCGAATATATATCATTTGTTATTGCCCAGCTGGTGCTGGCCACGTTTTTGTTTATGCGACTCATGCAAAGCGATCTGTACATCAACGGAAATGTATCTAAATAGCCAGAGGGAGCCAAGGCTCGCAATGACTTTTGACGATTGTGACTTCTTCTCGGCGATGACCTCGGATCGAAACGAAATAAGAATTTGACGCTAAAAGAGTGTAGGGCTGGGAAACGCCATACCTGCTGTGAGAAAATAAAACATTTAATTTAAATCGCCGCAAGCAGTTGATAAAGAGAATTACGTTTGCTGATAACAGGTGCTGCTGTTTTTTTTTTTTCCGAGACTAAATGACCATTACAAAACTCTTGATAATTGATGTTGATGTTCCAATCGGACTCGTACGGTAGTGAGACAGGAACCTTGGTGACCGCAGCTTATCGGGCAAGCGCTCTGATATCGACGTAAAAAGATTTGTGGAATTCGACAAATTTGTATTTCCGTCCAATCCAGTGGGGGGAGGAAGAGGTAGGTGAAGAATAAGCTGAGGGGAGGGTAGTGAAGCAATAAAAACATCTCACTCATATCACTGTGTGAATCGAAGAGATGCAGCGTTTCTAGAAGCCGCCATCTGAGGTGATTGTGCAATGGTGAAACACAACGTGGGAAATACTGCTTTACGTTGCAACGTACCCTGTCGGCCTTCTATGCCTCTTTCGGGGCAGCAGAGGTGATGGCATTTTCGACAGCACTTTGAATAATAAGCAAGGAGAGAGTTGTTCTCGATATCAAATATAGGGCGGATCTTCCAAACATTCCAAGGGCGAGGTTAGAACGCAGTCATGATCACTGAGTCAAAAGAAACGGGCGCGGTGCGCGGCTGTGTTAGAAAACAGAATCTTCGATAGCCAGTGATGTATCTTCTTTCCTTGGTATTCTTGCTTCCACAAACTCCATCTTTGTACCTTATAGGGACAAGGCATTATTTCATACATCGATGTTACTGCAAGGATCATTGTACTGCAACAGCAGCAACCTTGCTAGTTTTTGCTATTCACGACAAAATTCCAAATGTTATCAGAAAACAGCACACCTTCATTCGCCCTTCGAGCGAGGTCGCCATAATTGACTCCACAACTCCACGCCTGCTCCCGTACTTGCGGTCTCACCACTAGAAGTGGCTGCAAATTTCCTTTTTTTTTTTGCACTGCAAAGGTTTCCATATACAGTATGCTGATTATCGCAGTGAATTTTTTGTCCACTTGCCAGCTTAGAAAACATCCTGTCAAATATGATATGGCGAGCCGTTGATATGTGATTCTATGACATAGTACCACGTGTCAACGGTATGGCCGAATAAACCTCCTGCTAAAGTTAGCAAAGTATATTAATTAATAAATTTCTTAAGCGGTGGAATATAGCATAGTTTAAAAAAGAGGTAATGTGCAGTTTAAGGAAAATGGAATGCGTGAGCGTAGTCGCAGAAGTCGGCGCATGTGTGCTTTTGCTATGTTCGATCCCTGTTGAGAAAACTGAGAAAACAATAAAAATAGGCACAACGAAACTGCATCAGCAAACCGGCTGCATCTGCTGATCTTTTTTTATTCTGAAAACATTCATCTTCTAAGGTTTGCATGTTCTAATCCTTAGTTCAACGGTATCTCTTCCTTAAATTGTGGCATAGAAAGAAATGCCCACAGAAGCAAACGAGGAGAAAATGCAATGCCGTGATTTCACGAGCGTAAAATTGCGCAGCACAATATGGCGCTGCTTGAGAGCAAAAGAAGGAAAAGTTTCGGACAGCATTTTAAAGAATTCATCTACTGCTAGGTGTGGCTAAGCGATCCCTTGTCGACACGTCTCACGGAAACCAGAACTCAACAGTTACTTGACAGATCCCTTAACAAATTAGGCGAGCTTAGGTAAGCCAAAAGTGATAAAGTGAGTTTGGAATATGTAACAGTGAAGCGACGTCTCGGGCATCAGTCCATATGCGATAATGCTGAATACATTATTGGAGTTAATATGAGTACCGTGAAAGTAATAAAAATGAATGAAGTCGGTCTGAACGTTTCTACGATGTTAGCTTTAAAAAAAAAAATGAAAACGCAGTTCAATATTTTCATACCCCAAGGGCATCAATGATAAGAATAATTTTGACACTTTCTCAGCGGCATATCAGTAGGTTTTCGAAAAATTCGCATCATCGTAATCAATAAGTTGCTGTAAACTGTTTACAACACCCCTCTATTCTCGTTAGGACACATAGAGGGTAAGGTTCTGTTAGCGGGGCATCCGATGAATCGATGCATGCACTAGAACTCCGAGAAATAATTTGTACGATATATGGCAACGTGCAAGGTAACTTAATAATTCACTTCAACTCACTTTCACCAAACGAAGGAAGCCGCCATGTGAAACAGCTGAAACGTTCTATTCACAGAAATGGTCAGAAAAACTGCGGAAGGGCTGTTGCGCACCGACCTCCTATTCTGTGAGGCTGCCGCAACAAAACTGTCCGTACTCTGACACTATGCAGCCGTATAATCTCACTTTGAGATGCTGTTGGCCGCGAGCGAAGAAAATTAACTACCGCTATTCGGCAACGTTCAATCCGTACTTAGTACCACATAAAACATTGGGATTCAGCCTTTCGCAAGAAGCGAATGCCCATATCTGAAAAGTTCCCACTTCGACCCCTTCCCACCTCCCTAACTTACCCCTAGAAAGCAAAGTCGCTGACATTCCTGTCGTTTCGTTGAGTGACATCGTTCAAAAAAAAGCGCAACATCTAAACTTTTTTTTTTGGCACGCCAAATGGGACCGATGCGGTGATTCTTGGGAGGAGAATCAATCGCTATTCAAGTATGCGATTAGCAGTGACCTCATCGTTCATGTGCGATTATTGTAGCGGTGAGAAAATCTTTAAAGGAAACATTGCTGTTGCCAATAATCGGAATGTTTGTCCGCCATTATTGCGGCGTACAGTATGCACTTTTGGAATAAGTGATGCCGATTGTGCATTGTTTTACAATCACATACAAGCCATATCATCTTGGCTGCTTTTTAATTAGTCGCACACAAACTGTTACGTTATACTCGTATTGCATTTCACAACTAACCTAAATCAATTCGAAACCTTTCTACCGTAGTCCACGTTGAAAAGTATTAAATTCAGTCTGTTTAAAACCTGTTTGCAGTGATGCCGTTCAATATCATTGTGTGCTTAATGCAGCAAAAAAAGAGGGTTGAGCCATTAGTTTCCTTAGCTGATATCTCACACCGTCTATGTGAGAACACCGTCTATGTGAGAACCTTTACCTACCAATTAGTCCTTTGAAAAGAAGTGGTTTTGCTAACATCAACGAAATAACAGCAACAATACTGGGCCACTACGTAAGACTCAACCATCGCAACCAATTCTTGACACATTGCACAAAAATCCAAACCAACTCATGTGTCCTTTCACCGCTCCATATAAAGCTTTGCAGAAGGAAATTACTGCTAATTTTTGCACATAGATTTCGGCTGTTTGCTGAGAACATTTCATTATGTATAATCGAAATCCATGCATCAAATTGCAGAAAACGGTAAGAAACTGTTTGCTGGTTTGACAGCATTTTTCTTACGGTAAGCCTTATACTATAGTCAGCGCTAAAAAGCAGTGACAAACTTTCTGCATACGTCTTACGTTCAACCATGACCGACAAGTTGAAAATCTACAACGCAGAAAGAGACGTTAACAAAATCGTACATAATCCACCATCTATTAGCATTCGCGGTATAGGCGGGAAGTTTTTGCAAATATTTCTTATACACGGTGGCATGCCAAAGTTGCTTTTGTAGTCCAAGTCAAGGACGATAGTCTGTACCATTTTTGCCTTAACCCCGTTTGTATTAAATGCACGTTGCCTGTTCCACGGAACTCTGTGCCCTAATTAAGATGATATCAGCTGGCAAATGAGGTTATGCTTATTTTTTCAGACGCATAAACGGGGAACGTTATCCCTGAATCACAATGAGCCAGGAATTTACAGCGCAGGCACGCTGTTATGCATTGATCAACGGCATCAATCGTTTGCACGGCGTAATCGACTTCCGACCACTTTACTATAATTGGCTTTGTGATAGAATTGCCTAAAGGTAACAATAATGGGAACATTGTCAAAAAGGTCGTAGCTGATGAAGTAATTATTTCTTGCTGTAGAATTAGTGACCACCATAAACAACAACAGCAAAAAAGCTTAGTGCGAGATATAGGAAAATGAAGCTAAACATAATCGTTAATATAGGAGATGGTGGTAGAGTATTTCGCATACTATAGAACGCACTTTTTCGGCTTTTTTTTTAAATCAGGAAGGGCAATTTTTCGGTGATAATGGAGCCACGAGACCTGTTAATCCATAGCTCATCCTGGCATCGTTGTGTTACAAAATAATGTTCCCACACTTTCGTGCTACGTTGACCAAGTCTACTTCTTTTTAAACTGTTTGTTTTACAAAGTTTTTACTTTTCAAAAGTTTTTCCTTTAATAGTGCCAACTCGACTACCGACCGCCTTGTGGAGGGCACCTGAAAGTTGTATGTGCGGCAATAGATGCGGCAACCAGTTATTCGGCTTTTTTAAAATCCCTTTCATATATGTATAATTCAGTTTCCTATTAAGGCTCTCAGTTTCTAAGCAAACTATAATGCAAAGCATAGAAAGTTTAAGCCCTGACAGCATTTGCAATGGCCAGTAGTTAAAAGGTGTGTGGAGGCGGGATGGGGGGTAGGGAAACGGGTGCTGAGTGAAACAAGAGGGCATGCCCTATAAAGTTTTAACGTTCTTCCTCTTCGCGTTTTCAATTTCATTTTTTTTTTGCAATCAAAGGAAACCAGTGCATTTTTCAGGTCTCGCTATATTTATTGTTGCAGCCAAAAAATTAACTGCTCTTTTTAAATTGTCAACAAAATAAGTGGGCTAACAATGAAATGACACGTTTCTGTTACTTCGTTCTTCATTTCCGATATTTTTAAGCAAATAAATATTGTCAATGGCGTTCTTCAACGACCAGATCTCTTACAGCTGGTGACGTTGCAGTGCGCTATCACTAACAATTGGTGATTTCCTCCTTGAAAATAAGCGTTTTTATCTAAACGTTTGGGCATAAAGTACTAGCACACTTATAAATTACATGTTTCTCAGCAACGCTACTTCTTATTGCTATTTCTTGGAAGAAACATGACGTTCGTTTGTGAAAATGTGACTCCGCCAGCTTTAACCCCTTCAAAATTTCAACGACGTTTATGAAGAACATTCAACATCAGCAAATAAAGTGACATGATCGGAGCATAGAACGTCCGTTGATTGTCAGCGCGTGAAGCTTTACTAAATGCAGTGATCGCTGTGCTTGTTAATATAACTGAGCATCACATGAAAGGTGCATACTTCAGTACTGCTTTTTAGCGAGTCATCGGAGTGGCGTTCCTAGCGTATAAACAGCGCTCGATGATTTTCTCGAAGAAAAAATTCAAGCACGACTGCTCAGAACACTATGATGGCTTTCCATGATGTTTGCGCATGTGTTGAATCAAGAATCAGCTCTCCTTGTTCCTTTTGGGGACGAGAAGAGATCGCTTGCTGGAATGGAAAGGTGAAGCCGCCTCCCTTGAGGATGAGAAGATGGTGATGGGATCAAACAACGATTTTTCCTCATACCTCGATCCCTATTGTTAACTTCGTTTGCCTTAAAAACCAGTCAGCCGACTTTTTCTATGTGACTGCTTGATGTATTTGGCTGTGTGCTTACGTTTAATTCTGTTATTATATTTAAAATCGGATCAACGCGAGATCGGTGCAGATAATGAACGCTGCATAGATAAGCAATGATGGGTTTAAAAGTAAATTTTTTATGAGGGAGACTGTTCTGTGTTTTATTTCACTTGTACTAGTTCTTCAAATTTGAAGCCTGATTGACGCACCTTATTTAATGCTCAGTTTATGCCCTAATTCATTGCCTCTTCCTAATAATAATAAACGTCTCAAGCACATCTTTCAATCGACCTGCTTCAGCAAGATGATGCTTTCGCAGATATTCAAGAAAAAAAAAGAAGTTGACGATTTCTGATAAAATATTATAGCAATTTTGATGTATTTGAAGCCATATCGACTTAGCGTCGTTGCGGTTAGCATAACTACGCCCAGTTATTTTCTTCCCGTGGTCGAATTCGATGTCAATTCTTCTATACACCACACTATTCTGTCTCGTAGCGACGCAAACCAGAGCAGTGGCGATTTATTGACTTTTTCAGTTGCGGAACTCTGTATAGAGAAATTTTCAAAGGAATACTTATTGACAAATACCATTCAAACGTGAATTTGCGGGTTTCGTCGGCTCCGGTTTAAATTTAATCATTCTCGTTTGGTGCATGCTTTTGTCTCGTTCTAAGCGAATATTAGGCCATTAGCTCAGTAACACGCTTTATAAAAAACGCCACGCAGTGCAATCGTGCTAAGTGATGTGAGGTCATGTCCGTGCGATTTCATGACAAAATTGACTGAATTAAAAGACGCTGGAAACTTCGTATAGCGTTGATGCAAGTCCAACTAAGTTACCTTACTACTATACAAAACGATGCATCGGGCAGATATAAGATGGCATCAACCAGTGGCTTGTTGTTAGTTACTTATGACAGTGAGCTGCGCTATTCATTCCTAGTGATTGCACGGAACAGGACTTTACACCGACTGCTCAACAAATAGGCGATGACGAGATTGATGTTGTGCGCGCCCCGGTGAGTCAATTATTTCTATCGGCAGATCAATCTCGACAAATGGGTCTTCTCTTGGGAAACCATCATCTCACTCTTCCCTTAGCGTGTTCTCTGCGCGAATATTTGTATATAGAGCCGATCGCGGTCGACGTTCAATCATTTAGCTGCCACAAGCCTCAGCTCCTTCCTTAGATCTCTCTATAATCAGTATCTATACCTTATATACGCTCTTAACTTCTTCTGTAACCTTTATCTGAAATTACCGTTCGCTAGTCACGTCTTAACCACGATTAAAAAGATATTGCAGACGGGAAAGGCCGATAGTCCCACTCCGCCCATTATGCTCACCGTTCGCCCGCTGGTTTGGCAAATTGATAGTAGTTGGTCAAGGGATCAGAAGCCTCTTCAAAATGTTTAGGCAGGGTGATGGGCAACAGTAATTGTCTCAGCAGACTGTACCATGCGAGCGCTCTCCATGGCTCGATTGAACTAAAACGTCTCATTGAACTAAAACCAAAAATTGAACTAAAACACAAGAAGTCAAGCTTCGCTATATATTAAGAAGGAAATTTTAAAAATTAACTAACCAGTACAAACAAATTGTTGTCATTGTTACCCTATCACAGTGTGTTTTGTTCCGCTGGAGAGTATCACGCATTGCAAAGGATCTTCGATACTCAATTGGATGAGACACCCGGTTGCCGTGACCGTTGAAAAAAAAAAAACGCGAAAGGCATGTGTTGTTTTCAAAAGCGTGTTTACCTATATGATCTCACTTAATACAACTTATGATTCGTCAGAAGCACAAAAAGTTCACACTGTGATGTCACAACAACAGGTACTAAATTTTACTCTTGAATCATGAACTGGTGATACAAACAATTAAAAAACCACGAGAATAAAATAAAGCTATATAGCGCAGCAGAATCGTCGCATTCAATAATGAGTACTTATGAGGCGTACTTTATAATTCCAATTCTAGTTCCGGAACCGTGGCGTTTTCTGAGTTGTGGTTCCAGTCTCGGTTACGGTTTAAGGAATTTCAACCAGAAAGGGGAG
>JPKZ01001211.1:62453-76298 GCA_000803305.1 Toxocara canis | reverse complement strand
GGGGCGGGGAAAAAAATCGTAGCAGTGCACTTTGATCGTACGCCACAGACGGTAACGAATTCGTTTTCGTGCGATCACAGTTCATTTAAAGAGCTTTCCAAATCATTTGCATGCTGTTTCAACTTCTTCAATAGCAGTTTTCGACGTGTCTTTGTTCCGCGGTTTTCGGTAGCTCGATAAGTGGCTACTCTCAAAAAATTTCTTTTCATTCGTTGCTGCTTTCTTAACAGTTTCTGCTGCCAGGCTTCTGGTTGAGGTGATTTTCAACATTCCAGTTACAGTTCTTTCTGACTTTTCAGAAATGAGTTTACGCTATAGTTTCTGAATGTATATCATCGCCATTGCGCTATTGTGTGCCTACAGTTTCACAGGCACATGACAGCGCATTGCTGACTGCTTCCGCATCTTCTCAGCATACTGAATGGGAAGAGTAAACGGTTTTTCAACAGAAAAGCTTCGTTTGCTATGCACACAATGTCACTGTGGTGTTGAAATAATACAAGTCACATGTTCTCTTATGCACCATACCAGTGTCAGGTGTAGTATAGTTTTTGAAGTGTTATTCCCCGTCGATGTGTGCAAAAAAACAATCTTTTCTCTCAGCCTCATCTTACCAGGCCTTCAGGAAGGTGTGATTTTTCATTAGCTTTAACGTCATTTTGCTTTCCTCCACTCTGAATCACATGACATCAGGGCAAATGGTCGAGGATGCATTTTCCGAACAATCTCGAACGTAGCGCATTCGAAAAACTTGCAATGTTGCCCTCATCAATTTGCAATTCACTTTTTAATGCAATAAAATTCGAAAATGCCCTCATCCTTCAAAGTAGCCTCGATATGATAGCGATATGATGTATGTTAGCTTTCACAGGATATTTGCATGTTATATGCCTCCTTTGAAGATTTTGCTACCACTGAGTTGGGCCAGCAACTGCTAATTGCTGCGAATCACAGATATTCTAACATGATTATCTCTGCTCCATCAGTAACAATGATTTTTTTCTTAATATTCCATAATTTTAATTCTCAGAACAGGATACTTTACATATAGTTGAGGTGTTTGAAATGACCGGCATGACTATAAATCACTAAAGCTCTCACAATACAACGCAGTAGGCTTCATAGTTTTTTTGCTACCAAGTTGTATAGTATATAATTGTATCGTGTGTATACTATTCTATTCCGTGCTGTAATACACCTTACGTTCTAGGTTTTTTTTTTAGCCGTGCTGTGGTGCGTTGTAATGTGAGAGCTTACTAAACTGGTAATTGTTGCAAAAATAGAAGGCATCAAGATACGAAACGGTGCAGAAGTGTCATTCATTGAGCAAACTTGACACGTGTGCGAAAACCTCCATTTAGCTACCTTCTGTCCACCTCCAATGGCTACTGCATTGCACACAACAACAATTCCGCATGCTGGGCAATTAACGCTTTGATGCAATCGTATACCCATGGTTATCAGAGCGCACTTCGTGAGTGGGCGGTGCTTAGTTTTCATCGCCCCACCCCTCGCACCGCAATCTGAACTCTTTACCATCGACGGAACGGTGGTCGGTTTGCTCAGCATCAATGCATCTTCCGAACTTGTTTCGATAAATTTATCTATATGGTTGTTTTAGGGTGCAAGCAGGTGGTCATTGGTAGTTGTGCACTGCGTTTTGCTTCAACAAGATCCATAGTTTTTACAACAGATAACATTAGTCGTTTATTTCCAGAGGTAAATGTGGCACTGATGAAAAAATCGTTTGAATTCACGTTCAGTTTTTTTCTGGGCAGCCATCCGGTACACTCCTCTAAAGTTTTTTATAATTACCTTCAAAAAATTCACGCACGTCCCTGTCGAAAACATGCTGCTTACAAAACACTTATCCTCACCTGTACTTGTCGCACAGTGAGTACCAACACGGTTACTGCTGTTGTTAAATTATGTGCATCGTCGTCGAGCTGAAGTAACACTTGAATCGTTGACCTCGCTGATGTTCCCGTTTTTTTTCTGATCTAGCATAATAATGTTGAATTTTTAATTCTTCACTAGTACAGAGGTTTAACCGGCGCCTTTTAGAGAAGGTTAACAGGTGCCTTATAAGTCTCGTGCCGGATGTATTTTTGAGGGCCACGTCAAAAATATTTTTGAAGACCAGCGAAGTCAACGGCATCCGACCCAAGTCCGTGCTTTCAACTGCTTCAGAAGTTCTCGCTCAGTCTTCCAAATAATGTATGATTATAAAAGTACCTTTTAAATTATCGCCAACGTTAACTCCGCGTCGTCGAATACGGTACGAGTCATGGATTCACATACAGCAGCTTTCAGACAGCAGACGTATGCGTTTCGATTGCTGAAGTGATGCTTTTGTTGTTTGTGCCGATGGTTATCACCATCGTAGTTGGCAAGATGGTTCTAGCAGATGAACTATTAAGTGCGCGTTGCCAAGCTAAATGCCTACACGATCTCGAAATCCGAGCTAAGGTATGCAAACAAATTCCTATATTTGTAATCTCATTGTTGGGTTGGTGTGTAATGTGTTAATTCAACGCCAACCTTATCTAATTGTACACTCATTTATGTGCTCCCTGTTCTTGAAAATACTCTCCTTACTCTTAACTACTTTTCACATTGGTCTATTTTCTTGCCAAAACTCTGCTTATGAACTATTCGCCATGATGAAACGGTATCCATTGCAGCGGTATTTTAATCAGCAACTTTTGCTCCTCGTTCTATTTTTTTTTTTTTTTTCGTAAATGTGCTGCTTCTTGAGATGAACGATCAAGTTTTATGCTCATTAGTTTTAATCTATGGTCATAGGTTAGAATCTCAAGCCACAAAAAAAAAAATTTCATTAGATCAGGTGTAAAAACATGTTTAGGAACTCTGTTTTGAATGTATAATAATGGGCTGGTGTTATTACTTTTTAAATATAAAAATAAACTGCTGCTACGTATTGCTCCTATCGAAATCATAGTAACCAGTTGTTACAATCTTTTGCTTTCTAAATCATGACTGTAAAAAGCAACGTTGAATAGCGGCACACTTTATGAGATGAACAGCATAAGCATACACCATTTACGTAGCGTAAAAATGGTTGTAACTGATGTCTGCCTGAAATGTTTTAGGGTTTTCGTTTTCGTTTTCTGTGCTGATTTCAAAAAAATGCTAAGTGGCCTCTTATTCATTCTAACTTTCTCCGACCTGTTGAATTATGCATGAGAAACTTGTGCATGCATTTGCAGTTTATTTGCGTCCATCTCTGTATGCTACACACCAGATTTTGCCCATCTTTTTTCGGAATGGTAACTGGAAATGAACTGGAAAGGATACGCATTTATCGACCGAACTTTATTTCTAAACGTTGCCGTCGTCGATTTCCTGAAGAAGACCTATAGTTGAGCACGCCAAGCATACGCTGTTGTTAAGACTAGAAACTGCTCATTTTGGATCGCCTCTGTGCCACTTGAACCTCTTGCGCAAATATGCTGGAATCGCCGTTTCGGCTGCCGTACTAAATCACTATGTAAGCTAGGTTTTTTCTTTTCATTGCTTCTGGAAATGTCAGTGCTGCTTCAAATCCCAACATTTTCTGCATTACCGACTTCGTGAAACACTTTTTCCTTTGCAACTATTGTTAGTCGTTTCAAAGCGCAAAAATGCAATTTTTATTTATTATTCTCCTCACTGTTTTTTAGAAGTGCCAAGCAACACTCTCAACCTGACATTTTTTGACACTTTTGCTTTGTAGTTATCGTGATGCGTTTGCGCGACCAAACCACCTCATAAGTCCTGTTTTCAAAACGCTTACCTTGTCGGACTTTATGAAACCAGAAGCCATGGTATCCGAGGCTTTAACCAGTTCTTTTGCGAATATATTCACTGAGAAACGTTCACGACGGCGTCACATTACATCTCGTCCCTCTGCGTATTTGTTGTTTCGCATAAATTAGTTGCGAGATGCCATCAATCCGTAATAGCGAGAAATCCCATTGAACGAAGCGAATCGAAAAGCCCATTCATTGGATCATTTCTGCTGCTAAAATTTTTAGCAGCTAACGGATAATTTCTATCCAAGGAACGCGAGCATTCAATGCGCTCTCCTCTACCCCTCTGCCTAACTGTCTGTCCTTTCTCTTAGCTCTTTTGCTTTTTGCTTGCGATTGAGTGGAATGAACTGGACTAGAAATTGAATTTTCATAGAAAAAAAAGTTTTGAAAAGATATGAAATAAATAAGCGCAGAATATGCAAACGAGGTACTTTAACAACTCTTTTACATGTTTTTTTTTGCGATGTAGAATAACGATGAACAAATGGAGAATAAAGGGGAAGTGATCGAAATAAATTCATTTGTCGAATAGCTGCTACCTTCGGGCGTTGTTATTTTTTTGAGTCATCGAAAGCGAATCACTTCAGGTAAAGATTGTGTACACTATTTTCGATATTTCACAACTTCGTGCATTTCGTGTGTGGTCAACGCGATAAGTGTTCTTCATTAAGCTACTTTCATCATCCACAGGCTGAGCAGAAAGGAAGGGCTCTTTCAGAAAGTCACATTGTGCAAACGTGTTTTCAAGTTTTATTCGGGAAAAATTCCCTAACTGCTCAGTATTATGTATTCGATTGGCACAATTAGCAAATTGCGCTGTGCTCATTTTCGACTAACTACTTTTTGCGCAAGGCGCACCAATTTGACGCAAGCAAATCACCTGAGGATGTGACATGCCAAGTATGGACTGCTAGTAAAGTTTTACTGGTAGCTTTTCGTCCTGTAAACATTCACTCGTTCTAAGCTGGATACATCCTAGCTAACACGGTATCAGCTGCATTGCGGTGTACTTATAAGCTGAAGACTTTTTATAGTGCGGCAGTAGTGCGGATATGAGCAAACTTTTCACACGCTGCTAAATCCTTTAAGGCAATTGTAACCGCATCAATAAATGAGAGGGCATATGTACGGTGGTCACAGCAGTGCTAGTTTTTTTTTTCTAGAAAACGTCGAAATTCACGTTAGCATGTGTTTGGTGCTTGCGGAAATCAGCTTTATAACATCAATTCGAGCCGTAAATCTTTGAGTGCACTAGCTAAGCGTGCCGCAGTGGCGCCTCCAAGATGCGATCGCCTGTTAGGGGACCGAATTGAACTGAACTCAGCGACCGTAGCAACAACTTCACCATTTGTGCTTTTGCGAGCAATCACATCAGGCAGGCTCTTCGCTGACCCCTTTCCTCGCTTGGCGGCGTGGCGGTTTATTCGATGCTTAGGTCGCATCATTGCTCAAGTGACCACCCATCAAGCGCGCCTAAGCATCCATTATGCTCGAGCTGCGTTCCTCTTAATGCTCTTCATTGAGAACTTTACACTAACAATGGACTGCATGTGCTGGAACAAGTTAACGTTATATCACATATAATCACATCCACATGTGCTGCTTGCTTAGAAGAATAACTTAATGCGCCATCTATTCTGTTTGTAATCGACAAAGTGCAGAGTGAAACGATTGTTGCATATGTGCAGCGCTAAAGACATACATAAATTTGCAGGTAAATGGGCAAAAGGCTGACTGCTAAAATTGGTTCGAATGAAATGAAGCAAGTCGCAAAGCGCGCCAGGGGACTACCATGATGTGCGTTTTTTGCGAGCATGCTTAAAGCGGCGTAATAAGTGCCCGAGAACTAAATGAGGAGTGCCCAGCTATGAACAAATATTTCTGCTTAGAGCGCTGTTGAAAAATTGCTTTCGATGCAATTTGTGAAGTTATGGTGGACGATTTATTGACGAAACGAAAACTGTTGGCGACCGTTTTCCCATATTTCTTGCGCTCATTTTCCTCAAGGTTGCTAATTTCTCCTCAAAAAGGTAACAATTCGGAACTGTCTTTAATGCATAATGTAGCTGTAACTCTACATCGCATGAGCACACAGAACGCTCCGGGGAATTGAACTCTGCAGCAGTGACTGTTCTTACCTACCTTTTCGCCCTACTATTTCCTATGCGTCACAACTCACCCAGAAAGCGGTGAATTCTTCTCCTCTTTTTTTTTGTTTTTTGAAGGCGCTTGCAGTGCAATACATTATGCTTGGCAAATTTCCTAACGGAAGTTTTTCTGGTTTGTGAGTTGAAACTACCGCATAGACGAACAGACACGCATGCACATACATACACAGGCACAAACATGACAAGCTCGTAATGCGCTTTCCTTGTGGCGTAAAGCGCATTAAAAATGACGCTATGCCTTCGCTGAGCCACTATACGTCGTATCGCTCATTTCTTATTATATCATTCTGCAATGGAGATAACACTTACGCGCAGTTTTTTTTTTTCAAATTTCACGATGATATTGGGAAAGTGACAGTCATTTTTCAGACTACTGTAACTTCTTTGACGTCTCTATTTAAATTGAGGCCAATAAGCGCTAAAATTTTCAATTCTCATTTTATACATAGCACTTTTTACATATCAGAAATGAAAATGAAAACTGAAAAATTGCAACGTTTCATTCAGTGCAACAAATTGGACCGATCGGAAGATGCGTTCTGTCAAAACAACATCCTTCGAAAGCGATATAAGTTTATGAAGCGTATTCTGCGAGAGGAGGCCTAGTCTAATCATGCATGGGTGTTCATTTTAACGACCGAGTGCATTATATTTCAGTTTGCCATGTGAGCCACGTTACTCGTTGATTTTCCTTGTGAGTGACTCGATGAGTTGGCAGTGAGGGAAAACGGGAAGTTTTTTGATTCTCAAACTATAGAGGCAAGTTGTGGGCATTTACGTACAAATATATATGAGCACAAATAGCTGTCTTGCTGTCGTTTAATTCCATTTACTGTGCTTATCATGCAATCAATGCCGTGAAAGATGCCAATTTTTTATGAACGTTTTCGATAAATCTGTCCTCATCAAAAAGTGTTTCTTGTATAGGTGTGTTGAGTGGAACACATACGTTCTTCAACGAACTGCTCAACACAAATTTATCACTCTATGATCGAAACGAAATCCTTTCATCTCTTTTTAATCTTTAAACAGTAAATCTTCGAGAGGCGAATATCCTTTTGATAACCGCGTTCGGACATGATGACAAATGGCGGCACACTGTCGACAAGTGGGAATCGAGTTGGTGAACTATCACCACTTTCGCCGCCATTCCTGTCTTTCCTTGATGCTGAAATTGTTAATTTGAACTCCTTTGTACAAAACTTATAAAAGAATAGCATTTTGGAGTCTACAAAACTTGATCAGTTATATTATGCGCTTGTCGGTAAATAATATCGGTATAAGAAATGCCTTTGCTATTTAAGGCAGCGTTTCGTTTATTTAGGGTACACCACTTTCGCCGCCATTCCTGTCTTTCCTTGATGCTGAAATTGTTAATTTGAACTCCTTTGTACAAAACTTATAAGTCTAATGATGTATTTCAAATCGCTATTTTGCACACAGCAGGACTATGGCGCATTGAAAGTGCTGCGTTCCCATATAAATAACGTAGAAAATTTTGAAAAATGTTGCTTTCATCTGCTTTTAATATATGCGATCTTTACGATTAAGTATTGTTAAAAAATAAGATGCACTCATTGAAACTAGCCACTAAGGATAATCTAGTCGGTATAGATTTGCCTCGAATTTTTTGCAGACTAACGCAGGTCACATGCGAATCTTTCACTAGCTCTTTGAACATCCAATCAAAACAGGCTTATGTGATTATTGCTTCTGAATGCATCTGCGATGTGCATGCATGCCTTTAATTCCTTCTCTGACGGTTACCAGAACTTAGTGTCTATGAAAGAATTATTTGTATTGGCCGATGAATCATTGACGTGAAATTGAAGAGCGTCTAAACGGCCTTGTAGATATTGGGGGTAGTGAGTGAGCGCTCATATATCATTCTCGAGTACACACTGTGGCAGCTAAGAACAACGAATCGACAGCTAATCTACGGAAAGCTGTACGCGTATGCTTCGCGTACGGAACGAATAGAGGCGACCCGCCAATTGCACCCTGCTATGAGATGTGGTGATATGATGCGCTGTTTTTGTTGATTCGTCGCTCAGCGCGGTGCACGCCAACCACAGCTGCGTCAATAAACCAAGATGAGCAGATCCGTACGGAAGGAACACCGCATAAAATTTCTTTGAATGCATTTGGCACACTTCATATCAATCCGTACGCGGTATTCACCTCCGTACGCGGTATTCACCATAGAAGTGTTGAAGTCGTTTGGTGCACACACTGACAAATGATCGCAAAAATTTGATGATTTAAAACTGGAAGACATATTACGTAAGACTCAGAAAAGTAGTTTGTAAGAACAACTTTGGTCAGCATTGTTGCGAGCATGTGGTCAACGTTTCTTCTTCCACTTTAGGTGCTCCAAATGAGGGAGATGTCTGTAAGGCTGCCGAAAATGGATGAACCGAAATGATGGCGTTTAGTGTGATTTGTGACCTCAAGTGAACAACCTCTCGATTTGATTCGCGAAATAGTTTTCACTGATTGAGCTGATAAATGAAGCAAATGGAAATCACTTAACCTCTTAGTACATATCGACGCATGAAACTGGAGTGGTGGCAGAACGGTGAGGTGGAAGTATAGCGTTGTATTTTTGCTGTTAGCGGATTGCAATCCATCTTCTAAATGAAGCTCTTCTTTTAAATGTTCATTTGCAAGCGCGTGCTATTAACGATGCTCTACGCTTCTTTTTGAGGAATCATTCCAATAGCAATAACGATTTACGGCTGCAGTAAATTCGTTATCAAATATATCGTTCATCGCTACTCGCTAAACGTTATGGTGTTAAGACAGTGGAGCGCTCACTGTTTAACTTAACTCGCAAAACGAGTGGATGCAAATCCTGAGCTGATTTTTAATCGTGCCAAATAAATGTTTTTTTTTTAAACCAGCCGTAGCCAGCCAAGCCGATCATTTACTCACCAGACCATCTTCATTCACTGGATATCAGGTAACGGTGTTTACCGCACATAAATACCGCGTTGAATTGAAGCTTCGTCTATGCCGCATTTCCACATATTCCACCTTCACTACTGCAGGTTATAAATGTCGGTTTGCCTGGGAGTGCTCGCCAGACCGCCCAAAACTTTTTAAACATGGTTAGAGTTGTTTTCGATATGTATGAAGATGTTCTTCTGGTTAGAGCAGGTAGTGTTGATGATGCACAATGTAAGCATATCTTTAATCTCATCTACTCGTTCTTTTCGTTATATGTAGTAATGCGCCCGTTTGATTTACATGGAGCAGAAATGCAATGATTAATCAGGCTAACATGCGAGTTAAGCTAGTGAATAAGTTTTGTATGAATATTTTGCTTTTGCAAACTGTCAAAACACTTCATTTTTGGTCGCGAAAATGGCACTGCATAATTTTGTACAATCCGTCGTTGACTACACGGAATAAATTGATCACTGGTTGTCGTTCAGAAGTAGCACAATTCTTCGGAAAGCGAATCGCTCACGCATAATTCTTTATGAGTATTCCGTGCTTAGACCGCAACTAACTTACGTCGTCCTTCGCCCTCTTCAACAGTTGATTACCATCTTCATATTTCTCTATTCACTGAGCATCATTAAACAATTAATACTTGTCTTCTCAAGGACGCCATACAGTATTGTCGTTCTTATCCCCAAAAAAATTGCCCTCTGAGCTTCTAATTTGGTTTTTTTTTTTAAACGAACATTTCCACAGTCGATAACTCATTCATGAGTGGCATGTTTTCTTAGGAATTGTGCTCCACCTCAGTTATTTGTTCTGTTTGCTTGTCTGTGAACTTATCTAGGAGCGTTGTTCTTCAGGTGCTAATCGTTTACAGCGAAAATGTTCGCAGCGAATACTTCTTTACTGTGAGCGATAGTGATTGTTTGCACAGCTTTGAAGCACACGTATGAATATTGCACCCAAATTTGACGAACGTTGAGCTTGCAATTATTGCTTTTTCTTTGCCATATCTTTACAACAAAAATTATAATTGCGGCTTCGATTAGGTTTAAGTGGTTGCCATTTCAAGAACAACTGGCGAGTTTAGGCTTGCTTGCACGAAACCTGTTGCTTTTGCTATGAAGTTTTCGCACTAATTTTGGCATATTCGAATGAAAGTTCCCTAACGATCGATACTTTGCGTCATCGCATTCAGGATTTCTAGGCTGAGGAATCAAATGATTGGAAAGCAGATTAGGAATGCATACGAATTGTTTGAAACGTTACAAAAAATAGCTTACGATATTTATGGCTGTAATAGGCGGTGGCTGAATGCAATGCATTTATGAACGATTTCCTAATGCACAGGATGTGCGTGCTCGGGGCAGAGTTTATCGTTTAAAAAAATGCTTTAAAAGTCGACAATGCGATTTTTCCGGGCTGTAATCTATATGCGAGGGAGTTCGATTATTAAACTGTCGAAGTAATTTGGGTGCGCGTTGCATTTGTTGATTGACACATGTTGCAAACAAACAGTGCGCAATCATTCTTTTCTGGTTGACGGCATCCACTGAGCTCACATGTTGACAGTCGTTGTCGGACACGTGGTGCTCGCGACAGATGGCATCAGTTGACGGACCAGAACATCGAAATCGTGGCAGTGTTAGGAGCAATGGATGAACGCCATAGAGTAAATAATCTTTCGTATGCTCAAGGCGCATTTATGCCTTAAGCAGATTGGAAATAAATTCTGGAAATCACGGCTCATTTACAGTTTACGACAAACGAATCCCTGTGATTTGAAAGGAAGACAGTCCCAGACTGCGGAACTTTTTCCCATTTTCTACAACACATTTTCTGCTCAAACGATTCATTTGTCATATTGGCGTCATTTGATGTTACTGTATATGTAGAAACGATCAGCGTTAGCGATTAATCGAAATGATTTGTTGAGATTTTGGATGGATAGTCACCGAAGGTAACGGTCATTGCATTTGCAACGAACCCTGCTCATTGTCTAGAATAGCGAAAGACGCCCGGCAACAGCACATCCCATATGCGCATACATACATACGTAACGCAGCGCGGCGATTTTATTGTGTGAACGAACGTTGCCTTGGTTGGCGCAGCAGCTGTTCGTTTCTTGCGAAAGGATTTGTGCATGCATAAAAATTTAATTCGGTGAGTCTGTGGCACCCGTAGTGCTTCATTGAATCAAGCCGTTCAAGAGAGGGTATTGAGTTAAAGACACAACCAAAGATCTCATCACCGCAGAACGTTGCTTATAAAACAATTTTGGATGCAAGGCGTATAGTTCTATGTCTACAAAACATCCAACAGAATAGTGCGAACATTCTATCGATATATTTTGACAAAACGAAATTTTAGGTGTTTTTGCTTCACAGTTTACTACGGTTAGTTTATGAGGGCTTTCATCAAATTATGGTGACTCATTTGTTCCTCCATTTTGCTTCGTTAGATTGACTTTTCCTTATTCACTTTTATTGTCCGCATTTACGTTAAAATGTTGATGCCTTAAGTCTCGTCATATTCACACCATCTATGTACTACGGACTCCTTTGTCAGCAAAAAAAAATATTAACAAATTCTCATAATCCCCATCAAATTCTCAAAATCCCCATCTGACAAAATCAACGGTGCAAGAAGCAGAAAAGATTCTCAATTTCTCTTTTTTTTTCTTCGACCTTCCCTGGGCGTTCCATTCATCGATTTTTTTTTCTTTCAAACTCTCTTACAGGGCTGTCCGGACTGCACGGCCAAGGCAGCTTTCTTTAAGCACAAATATACGATTTGTTTTTCCCAATTAATTGTTCACTCATCGACAACTGCTTTGAGAAACGAGGTTGCATGTTTCATCTACAATTCCATCGTTTAGTAGCGCTACTATAAAGCAGCTCTACAAATTTGAGATCGTTACTAGCGCTCTTTGCTAGAGAACAGTTTAGCATCCACTGCTAGAGTTGACGAAGCGTTACAGCAATTTTTCGTTTTTTTTATTTTAAATTAGGTGCTTATATAAAATATCCAGACGTTATTCGACTGCGCATTTCGCCGTAGCAGGAGCGTGTTATGGACGATATCTGCGTGCACATAGGCGTGTGTGTCAGATCCTTTCAATCGACGAGCCAAAAAATTACCACGAAGAAAATTTGAAGGAATATTCTCCGGCGATCTTTGAAACGAGATTTGCATACAGTTCATGAGCTCCTGGACATATTATGACACATGGAAAATGATCTGGCGAGAAAGACGATTCAGCCAAATAATTGTGCTCCGGTGCAGAAAGTTGCAAATGCACTTAAAAGCGCAAAATGTGAACTTCTGGATGAGGAAAGGTAAATTTTGAGAAAACTATTATGAAAATCCTGGGAAAATGGATGCCAATAGCAGAAACAGGTTTAATCTCATAAGAGAATTGCTCGACCACCATCGTTTCATAGGAGCCACCAGGAACATCTGTTTGATCGCAGTTGGGGCAGAAATGTTTAAATGTCTTCAATCGCTTTTCGGACATTTATTAGACCGCTCTAAACCAGGGTTGTGAAAAGCGCATTTCATGTCAATCCCGCTTCCCCCCCTCCTTTTGGTGCTGTATGCATAAAAGTGCGGTGCGCGTCTTAGATTTGCTTGGGATGCTGATTTTGGTGTACTACTTCATCTGTTTATCACACTTCTCAGATTTGTGTTCTATGAGAAAACAGCAAACATGGTGTCATATGATAGATAACGTTGCAGTGTATTAATCGGCATTGGTCGTTGTATGATGTGAACAATTTCGCACATCTCTAAGCTGCTTTTGATTAGTTAAAAAAAACAAAATTTCGATGCTGAATTCATGTAATATTCATTTAAGATGAAATTTTTTGAGAAGGCATTGTCTCCGGGAAACTATCAAAACGGTCAACACATACAACTGATGAATGGTATCAAGTTGATGCACAAAGAGAATTGTGCGATAATGATCTGTTCTACTGAAATCGAACCAGCACTCGACTATTAACGCGTACATCCAGCTGATAGCCCGCCTCTGCACAAGCTGTTCTTCCGTGAATTTCATTTAACCGAGTGACACTCATTCCAGTTGCGACTATTGCAAATACTGTTTTGGCAATTTTAGTTGTGGAGTATATTTCACAGAACACCGAATCGTAACTCGTCGGGTCGGAAAGTGCTGCACGAACTTGACGGGTAAACGAATGAATAACATAAGATCCCAATAGTCAACATATCAGTAGTTTTCTGCGAAGACCCCGTTCTGAAATCGGCTCCTTGAGGTGTAGCCATTCCCAAAATTTCCCCTTCGCGACCTTTTGGCCTCTCAGCAGGTCAGAGTCAGTCGATATTCCCTGGAGTGCTTTGTGACGGGGTTCTCCCTCATGAATGTCTCATCCGAGAGCTCTTTCACATGTGGCTCAAGTGTAACTCACCGTAGCATTGATTTTTTGGACGTTACCCTTGTCCAACTCCCTAACCATTTCGTGGTCTTCGCTCGACGAATTGCTCCTTGAATTTTTGGTCGGGGTTTTTCCACTATCTAACCAAATTACTACTCGACTAGGGTGTCTCCCATCGGCGGAAATTCGCTTCCCTTATTTATTTTTGAATGATGGCCGCTCATAGTGTGGGCTTTGCCACTTTGCACCACACAGGCGTTGTGAGCAGTGAACGTTAAATATGACCCACTTATGAGGAAGCACTGGTTAACATCTTGTAAGCAACGTTTAGCGCTGGAACTTTAAGGCGACAAAGGCCCCTGTATATGAAGGTATCGAATTAAAGGATTTCCGCATAGAGTGACGCTTACGCGATCATTCCAAGCGCACGATGGAGCCATCGAATGCAGCCATAAACAAAGGACGTATACACTTCTGTGGTAACGAGAATTAAGTTTCTCTTTCTACTTCCTCTTC